>JAIUZE010034330.1:0-15038 GCA_022085475.1 Heliosperma pusillum | reverse complement strand
TCAAACTAACTACCCATTAACTAAAAACCGAGTGTATCTGAATACATTCGTTTTTGTTTATTTTAGCTTCCAATATAATGTAATATATTATAATCGTCGTTTTACATGGACCGACATTATAATCCGTCATTAATTATAAATATCCGTATATTTATAATTTGCCAATTAATTATAACGGTTTATGTTTAATTAGCTTACAGTATATACTATAATTAAATATAACTTTTTATATTCAATTTTACGAATTACAGTTAATTCGTCTCAGCTAACTTTCGTCTCATCATCATATTGACTAACCTTTTAGTCAAATACACTGACTAACCTTTTAGTCATATAATAGGGTATCAATATGACTATTTTCTCAAATAATCACACCTCTCAAACACTCCTATAGTGTGACTTTTTAGGGACCAGTTGATCACAGCCATCTGATGACAATAACGTCAAACCTATCGAGCAAGCCAACCGTTATTGATAAAACGTTAATCAACTGATTATTATACAAAGTATACCCTGTGAACCTACAGAGATTTATTTATGTTATTGCACTAACTGGAGGACACTAGCTCCAACAGCCGGGGAGGTGGAGTGGTTGTTGATAAGCTCAAAGTTGAGAAGTTTTTCATGGAGTGATTCAAAGGAGATGGGTTCGTCATGAGCTTGGACGGCATCGATGACGGATCGATAGGTATTGTATTCAAGACCGCGAATGATTTTGGCTATCAAGTCTTCATGGTCCATTGGTTTCCCAAGGACGGCTAATTTGTCAGCACATGCTTTAATGGTTTGCATATACTCGGTAATGCTTTGATTGGTTTTGCGAATGGAGTTGAGACGGTCTTTGATTTGAAGGATGTGGGCACGAGACGGATTGGCATAGGTCAAGGCAAGGGTAGCCCAGACATCACGTGTGGTAGGAGCACGCATGACGAGGGAATGGATGGTAGGGTCTAGGGTACCAAGAAGAGCACCTTTAAGAAGATGATCTTGGCGTTTCCAAGTTTTGTGAGCGGGATTTGGGATGGTGTTTGCTTTGGTGGCATCGGTGGGATCGGGTATGGTAGCCGAAGGGCATGGGTGGGTGCCATCAATGAATTTGATGAGATCGTAACCAAATAAGATGGACTCGATTTGATCTTGCCATGACATATAGGTAAGAGGGGTGAGTTTAGCAACCATGGATAGGTTGACAAGGAGGAGAGGAACGAGTGGTTCATGGGAATTGGGTAGGGTGGCAGCCGAGGTGGCCATGGGAAGGAGACAAAAGTCGATTTAGGTTTAGGGTTTTAGGATCGTTAGTATTCTGATACCATGTAAACAATTGGATGTAATTGTATATTGCATTGATAATCAATATGATACAAAAGAGTAGTATTTATACAAACTATGTTTCCTTGTTATGCTAGGATACAATCTAGGAAATCTAATATGTAACAATATATGGTAAGCTAAATATTAACATAACTAATTTAAGATATAAACAATATAATGAAAAGATATTAAGAAATATCTTTAACAAACCAATTATCTAAACATTAATCCGTATTTCGTCTACAAGAAATGGACGTAGAGAGAATTGGCACCTGAACCCACCCAAGGAACCTGGCCAAGTAAAATCTGAATATTGTTTGAATTGAAATTGGCCTGAGTCGACTCGAAGTTAAATAATCTTGTAATCAAACTACTACAAGTAATAAGATCAACTCCAATGGCAAGCTATAAGACCTTGTAGCTTCCCTTCCACATCAATTTTCTAAGCAACGTAGCTTTCGAGCAACACGACATCCAATGGTAAACTATAAATTAGAACAAATCGTAGCTTACCATATCCCACTAGACATTAAATATTATATTTTAATTATTTTATTATATTTTAATTATTTATTTTTTTCCATTTAAAATCCAAGCCATGTAGCTTGTTTAGAACTACAGTGGCTTACAAGCAACATCATATTTTTTGTCTCCAATGGTAAGCAGGTTGCTTGACAATTTTTAATAATTGCAAGCAAATTCCTACATGCAACCATTGGAGTTGCTCTAATCTTATACTCACAAGTCACAAGTTACAATTATGGGTGTTCACTTAATGGCCGGGGCAAAGATTAAATCGGATCACGCAATTTGGTCCGGATAGGACTAACTCGAACCGTACTTTATTTAGTCCAGTCCTCGGTCCACCTATATACATTAGTTTGGTCTTTGGTCTGGTCATGGACCAAGTAGTCCAACGCACCGCGGACCGGACCATGGACACTACAACGGAGTATTGTTAACAAAGACTTTTAAAATTGTACCGCTTAAAAATATTTCTACGAATTTGATAATATTTAGGCTCAAAATCCAAAGTAGGCAAATAAATAAATTTAGCGCATGGGTAGACATTGTAAGGTAATGTGTCTTAGTTGTGTGTTTAGCGTTTACGGTCTTTCATATCTAAGGCTCACAGTTCAAATTTTACTTAAAAATATGTAATTGATGAGCTCACTTCTTGGTTATAGGCAATCTTCCGAGCATCCTATCTTCAGAAAGACAGTTCGTTCAAAGTTTACAGGGAATATGGCGTATTTGACTATTTTCCGGCTTAAGATACAATCGTATGAAAACGAGATAAAAGGCCCCAAAATACTGGAAACTACTTAAGTTTGGCTCAAGAAAAGAAATAAATACTTTTATATTCTGGCTAATTTATTATCGTCTACCCTAAATTTACTTTATAATAAAATTTAGTTTGTTTTGATAAATGAAATTTTAAGGTTTTGTTTCGGATAGGTAATTTTAAGTTTAGATTTACACCAAACTTAGAAATTTCGATTCCATATAAACATAAGGACCCCATATCTAATTTTCGTAACAGGATCCACAAAATCTCCAAGACGGTGAATTGATGGAGCCTATAAAAGCGGTCATGTTTCAATTGAAGTCCTGTGGTGAACTCACTCAAATAATTTCATAGACATGCATTCAAAAAGTTGGACGTAGCACTTGCACGGTTCGTGGCTGTCAAAAAAAGGGATTCTTTATGAAGGCATTATCAAAATAAAATAAAAAACCTCGTTTTAAATCTTCTCAATTATTGGTATTTATTATGATCAAAATATAATACGAAGTATCAAGATTTTCAAGTACCTGAAGTAGGAATACATCAGTTTAATCCTAAAAACTTATAGCAATTTTGTCAGATGAATGGTTTGCAGACTACGAGTATATTTTATGCTCGTATGTCCAACATATATCTAATCTTAAATAGACAAGACTGCGAATTTCACCGTTATTCCAAAGATGTGCAGTACTACTTCGCAAAGAGAATGCCAATTGACAAAATATAAGAAACAGAGAGACAAATAATTAGTCACTGATAATAGATGTTCAGTAACAAGACTTTACCATAAATTCTTACTTCTACATCCAAACTCCAAGTAAGTCGCTACTTAAGTTCAGCCCAAACATCATGAAATTCCATACATAATCGGTAACACAAACACTTATTCCGAACACAGCTTTCTAGAACAAGATAACGGCGAGGACAGTAATCACACATTTATCCGATTTTTCTTCCAGGAAGCCACTCCAATGAAGTTTCAGGTGCTACAATCAAGCAGCTTTAAGGGTGTTGCCAACGTCAATGACAAACCGATACCTGACATCTGATTTCACAAGACGCTCCATGGCGGTGTTCACATAATCCATAGCAATAACTTCAACGTCTGCTTTGACGCCATGTTTGGCAGAAAAATCAATCATCTCCTGCGTCTCCTTAATCCCTCCGATGCAGCTTCCTGCCACTATCTTCCTCCCTGTAAGTTCATTTTATTTTGTATGAGAACAGTTTATAAATAATACTCCGTATGTCGCTTGTGAAATATTACATGTGGAGCATATCATAATATGGTACCATCATATTTATTATGTTACAACAATCTCCTGTGACTAATAACCGAATAGCAATAGAATACCTCCGACTAGAGGAAAAACTGGCAGCTCGAGAGGTTTTTCCGGAAGACCAACCAGAACCAGCTTTCCTTGGGATTTCAGCAGTCCGAGCAACGGTAGAATAGAGTGTTGTGCTGAGACTGTGTCGATTATTCCATCCATTGTCCCCATTGCCGCCTGCCATATTCAACCAAATTTTAGTGGAACATGAACACACAAAAAATACAGTGAAACTGACCCAATCGAAGTACTGGACCCGAGAGTCAAGTCAAAGCCAAACACCGAAACCCAAAATACACCTGAATGACCCGTACAGAGCCACCCGATCAAAGATGACCAGATAATATAGCAAATCAAAACCTAAAACGATCTGAATGAGCTCTAGCTGCAGATGCCATAAATTTGCTAAATAGGCCATTTTTGTTATTATCTTATTACAGTTTTACAAATGTGTCATTTTGCAAGCGAGATATTTTGGCTCTCAATTCAACCCCAAATATGCAATATATGTCCATTACAATGTAATTAGAATCTGAAATAAATTGTAACTACAAACAAAAACAAAACAAATGAAAATGATACCTTCATCTGCTCAGGTTCACGGCTCACTAAAAATGAATCAGCACCAAGACGACTAATCGCTTCATCCTTTTTGTTCGGAGAAGTACTTATAACAGTGACCTTAGCCCCAAAAGCCTTGCCAAATTTCACAGCCATGTGGCCAAGACCACCAAGGCCCACAACACCAATATGAAGTCCTGGTTTGTCGAGTTCGAAGTACTTCAAAGGGCTATAAACTGTAACGCCGGCACATAGAAGTGGTGCGGTGGCATCCAGTTGCATGTTTTCCGGAATCCGAACAGCAAATTGTTCATCAACCACCATGATATTTGAGTAGCCACCATGTGTTTTGGTTCCATCATAGTAGGTTGAACCATAGGTTAAGATCATCTTCGGGCAGTAATTCTCGAGACCCTGTTCACAGCTGCCACAGGAAAGGCAAGATCCTACCATGCATCCTACCCCTACTTTGTCTCCGACTTTGAAGTTCTTCACCTTGCTTCCTACTTCTGTAACCTCTCCTACAAACTCATGCCTAAAAACAACATATATGGAGATGTATCAGACGTGATCATGTAATGTAATTCGCTTAATTGACGGCAACTGGCAAGTGCTCAAGAGTTGAAGCCACAAGAACATACGGAGTATTACTTTTGTTATAGAAATTGAGTAGGTCTTCTTTAAGACGGTCTTATAAGAACGCTTTAAGGCAGTCTTATAAGATCGTTTGTAGACCTACGTCATATTAAAAAATCACACTTGTGATACAATCACTTAAGATAAAAATGAGTAATGAAGTAAAATATTACTCGAAATATATATTGTTAATGAAAAATACACTAGTTGGTCACTTATTAGTTACTTCTTATACTGGAAAAGCTATTGCAAATATAAACAGGGTCATCTTAATGTCACTGTAAAGTGGCCTCATCATGATACTCTTCTTATGAGACGGGCCTCATACGAACATTTGTGATTCTCATGAATCAAACAACGTACTCCCTCTCTCGGTCATTTGTTTACCATTTTTCCTTTTAGGGTGTCTCATTGATTTGTTTATCTTAGGTTGGTTTCTACGAGTGTTTTGATCTCCCAAAAGTAAGTGTAAACAAATGACCGGAACGGAGGGAGTACAACCTAGTGGAATGGAGGCCGTCCAATTTGATGTTACAGATTACAGTTCTCAATCAAAAGTAAAAAAAAATATTATCGTTTTTAGTCTGAAATCATTCGTCTAGCTTTAACTAAAATACTCCCCGCAAATTATATAAAAAGTAAGTAAATGATTGAGACGGAGATAATACATCGCAACCAACATGATACATCAAAAAACCGTGAGACCCATCACCATAAATACCAAACAAGAAGCCATGTAGTAACTGGGTTTTTGGTCTTATATACCAAACAAGAAAACACTCGTTATCAATAATTCACACTTGCACATGATGAAAGCATTGTGTTGTACGGAGTACTTTTGTTTATGATTACGACCCCAACGGTTAGAAATTAAAAATACATATGTATCCAACCCAAAAACATCAACATAAAACAAACATGAAACATGGTACTAAACAAATCAACAACACTAATTAAAGAATTTATTTAAAGAGGAAGTCAACTTAGAATAGAAAACTACCCGGGAACAACAGGGTAAGAGGCATTTCCCCATTCATTCTTAATAAAGTGAAGATCAGAGTGACAAATTCCACAATACAACACCTTGAATGTTACATCCTTATCTCCCGTTGCCCTGCATATCAATAAACACCCTTACATAAACTATTGATGCCATTAATTTCAATCATTCTTCTATAAGACCGTTGTATACCGTGTATTTTGGCAAAATGCGATTACTTTTTGGTCAATAGTTAGTGACCACCTTGAAACAAATAGTCATTTTTTAGTCATAGAAAGTGGTCAATGTTTATCAAAATAATTGTCAATCACTCTTAATGGGTTATGCCGTACAACCGTCTTAGAGGAGCATTTGCGTATTAATTTATACTCCCTCCCATCCAAACCAAAGGTTACATGTGAGGGAGCACAAGTTTTAAGAAAATATAGAAAAGGTAAGGGTAGTATTGGAATGGAAGTAGGGTCACTTGAATATTTAATGTTAGTTGTGTGGGTAGGGTAATGGCATATTGTGTAAATATATAGGGTAAATGAGGAGTAGTTGGTCTTATTTGTTACCCAAAAAAGAATGGGTAGTTTGGTTTGGATGGTCCAAATAAGGTAAGTGTAACCTTTGATTTGGATGAGAGGGAGTATTACGATACCGAGTACAACATTTAAACCAAAAAAAACCATTTAATGAAAGATAACACTCCCTTCATTCCAATGAGTTTTTTGGCTTGTTTTCAATGTCTACCTTATTACCTTTTATTATTACTTATCCTCTTTCTTTTTTCTAAAAGGTTCATGTCCAAAACAACATAAGAATTAACTAAGAGTCTAAGACACACGTAAATATGATACGTAAAGAATTGAGTGGAACATGCATAATACCAACGAGTACGGAGTACATAATAATGATGGACAAATGCACCAATTAACCCTATACCATGTAACTCATGTAAGGTCTCTTAAAAAGCTCATACGCCACCAAATAAGAGATACAAACAAAGACTCATGAGTTGGCAACATGACATAATTATGAAGTTCGATACCATGTAAAACATGAAAATTCGGTTTGAGCTACACTCAAAAGGAGAAAAGAGTCCACTTCATAATATAAGTCCGAGAAAGTATCATCCTAAAACCTCATTTTGTCAAATCGTAGGACACTCACAATAAACCATAATGAGCTAATTCTCTAACACATAATTATAGATCAGAGTTAGGATCCTCTTCAATACTTAAAAAGTAATTGATGGTCCATCACTTCTAATATATTCGGTTTTATATATTTTTCATATACATCGTCATCCATTACTTAAAGTTAGACCGTTAGATCGTTTCTGTATAATATCTAGATTGTTAAGAGGTAATGGTGAGGGAGAGTAATGGAGATGACCCAAATCGATAGTTATAAGTGAAGGTTCAATACTAGATCTTGTAGTATTGTTTTACACTAATTTTGTGTAAAACGGAACTTTTGAAATATCTAAAACACTTCCAATAAATAGAAACAAAAATACAAATTTATGTTTAAGACATTAAGTTTAAAATGAGTCAAATAGATCGTAACAAATGACATGACATGTTGCCTAGAAAATGTCAAAAAATTTGTTTTTATCACCATGTGCTAGTATTTAGATCCGTTTTATAGATAGAACGGATACTTCATCGCATGACTTGCAAACTATGAATACTTATTGGAAATAAAAATGACCGCACTAATCATCCCAAAAACGTTAACTTAACCTAGTACGTCTGATTTCCAAACTATCGTTGAACAAAATAAAAAAAGTAACGGCCGCGTTGTAACTTTTAACCCATCATCAAAACAAATTCATCCAACAAAATTATTTGGAAAATGGGTGATTAAAGTATATAGAGTACAGTTAGGATTTATCGTACAATGTCACAAAGATTACGTGAGTCAACAATTAAAATCTTATTTCTATTTAAATAATTAACATTATTTCATACTCCATGAAATTTAACACTTTAAACTTTACTGAGATTAACATCAACATTAACATTACCTTCTAGAGAATTTAAAAGGGGAGAGAACCCCAGAAGAGTCAGTTGCAGCCCATCCAAATGCCTTTTGTGGGTGTTCTTTCTCTGCTGATTTCGCCATTTTCTTTCCAAAAAAAATAATATTCGTATTAGTAAATGAAATAAATGCACAAGAAATATAAGTGGTGGATATAAATGTTATAGGATTGGTAGGAACTAGAATTCCGAAGAAGAGTTGAGTGAAGCCAAGTGTGAATGAGTGAGTTAATATAGGAAACTGAAACAAACAAGCGATCGTAACGTACTTTCTACATAGTACGTTGTACTCCCAATGGACCCAATAAAGTGCCCTAGAAAGGAAAAAGGATTTATTTCGTTTCTAATACTTGTCAATTTCTCATTTCGCCACTTGTAAAGTTGTACTTCTTCTTTTACTTCGAGTAAAGAGTAGGTTAGCACAAATGTTAAAGAGTCCGTCTTCTGGCTATAAAGTCAGGAATTCGATTCTTATTGAGTTAAAATATAATCTTATTGTTAGGTAATTTGTAAATATTATTCTAAGTACTCAATGACTTACTCAATGAGTTATGGCTTTTTACCCTTTGCCTTCTCTTTGTTGGGGAGTTAGGTACGAATGTTGTTATAAGCGGATTCAGAAATTCTCTGTGTCTTAAGATGTTAGGGCTCGAGCTGTCGTTTATATTTTTACTAGACTTAATTAGCTTTGCTATTGCTAAGGGAGTGGGAGCCCGGGATAGTATCTCGGTTGCCCACTAATTTCTTGTAAACTTGTGGTTGATCTAAATAAAAGTTGCGGTTTATAAAAAAAAGAAAAATAAAATAAAATAATAATAATAATTGTTATTATTATTATAATGATAATGATAATAATAAAGCTTTTGACTCCCTGCAATGGGATTTAATCAACGACATGCTTCAATCCTTAAATTTCCCTCCTCTTTTCATCAAATGGATTATGGGGTGTGTCACAGAATCTTTGTTTACTTTCAAAGGAAAAGGTGGTCTTAGACAAGGTGACCCCCTTTCCCCTAATCTTTTCATTCTCAGTATGGAGATTTTATCTATGGGTTTGAGAAAAATGTGTTAGGAGCAGGATGTGTCTTACCATCCAAAATGCTCTAAAATCGGCCTTACTCACCTTATCTTTGTTGATGATCTTATGGTCTTCACTACAGGTGACTTGCCTTCTGTTCAAAAAGTTGCTGCTATCCTTCACCAGTTCTCCACTTGGTCTGGTCTTAGGGCTAATTTGATAAAACTGAGGCTAACTTTGGAGGTATTTTTGATGCTCGATCTTAAACACCAAATTCGGTTTGCATGCTAATGGGCTCAATGATGGACTGTTTCCATTTAGATATATGGGTATGCCTATTAACCATGCCAAGCTGAACCATAGATAGTATGCGAATCTCACTCTTAAGATCACCTTCCTTCTTCACAAATGCTCTCATAAGAACCTCTCTTATGCTGGGAAAGTCCTAATCATTAATTCTATGATATTTGGATTAGGGAACTTTTGGAGTGGTAGTATTATTTTGCCTCAGTCTGTTAGTGGTTTTGTTAATAAAACTTGTAGACAGTTCCTCTTAAGGACATCTGAGAAAGGAAAGAAGATGTGTTTTAAAAGCTGGAGCTCGATCTGTACCCCTTGGTCAGAGGGAGGCTTTCAAATCAAAGACATCTCCTCCTAGAATAGAGCCATCATACTAAAGTGGTTGTGGCATCTTGATAGGGGGACTGGGTCTATCTGGTCTTCCTGGATCAGACTCTACTTCACTGCTGACATCTCTAACTGGGACCTCCAAATCAAGAAATTTCATCTTGAGAGCCTGCGTAGCATTCTTAATGTCAGGGACAGATGTGATGCACTCCTTGGTAGGCTTCATGCTGTCAAAAATCTGCTTGTTGATTGTGTTACTAAGGGAGAGTTCTCTATTGGTAAAGCTTATGAAGCCATCAGACTCAAGTGGCTTGGCCTGCTAGTTTATAAGAATCTAAAGAAACATTGCACACTTCCCAGACATCAAGTTATCCTGCAAGTGGCTCTTCAGAAGAAACTCTCCATTACTGATTAGCTAATAACCAGAGGAATGTACATTCCCAACAGATGTTCCCTTCTGTCATCAAGTTGCCGAGAGTGCTAGGCACCTGTATTTTCACTGCTAGTTCTCAACAGCTTTGCTTACTAGTGTAGCTCATTGGACTGGCTTGGGCTCCACTAGCTATCAGCTTAGTGATTTGATCACCTAGATTTACAAAAGCAAAACCAAATGCTGGAGGAAAAGCTGGATGCTTGCTAGTATTGCAGCTGTTATATATACTGTGTGGACTGAAAGAAACAAATGGATTTTTGAGGATCAGTCTCGACCTATTAGTGCTTTACTTAGAGATGTGTAGTTCACTCTTAGCGCTTCTCTTCTTTGTCAATCATCAAGAATCAACTAAGATGAACTTATTGAGGCCTTGAATACCTTAGGATAGTTATCTTGTTTGTTTTCTTTAGTGGATATGTCTTTGTAAGAAAACTCATGTATTCCTAATTTTTGAAATATATGAGAAATATCATTCTTGCAACAAAAAAAGATAATAATAATAATAATAATAATAATAATAATAATAATAATAATAATAATAATAATAATAATAATAATAATAATAATAATAGCCAATAGCCAATAAAGAGAAAACAAATATCTACTTTGGTGGGGTTTCTCCCATTATTAAGTCTGAAATTCCCTCAAACACAGGCTTTGAAACTGGTCTCTTTCCCTTTAGATATTTAGGAGTCCCTTTACATGTTTTCTCACTCAATCAAGATAAGTATGGCACTCTGATCAGGAAAATTCAGAATGCAGTTCTCCACTGGTCAACAAGGTATCTATCATATGCAGGAAAGGCCCAACTTCTAAATTCTGTCATTTTTGGGATGGAAATTTTTTGGTGTGCCAGCTTCCTGCTGCCTAAGGGAGTAGTCAAAGCTATCAACATGATCTACAAAGATTTTTTCTGGTCTGCTACTGATGGCAAGCATCAAACATATAAAAGCTGGGCTAGCATTTGTACTCCCTGGTCTGAAGGTGGGTTTGGACTTAAGGAACTGCTAGCCTGGAATAAAGCACTGATGCTAAAGTGGGCCTGGCTTATTGAGCAGAATAGAGGGGGACTGGCTGAACTGGCTTAACAGTTACTACATTGGACAGGAAGATTTCTGGCCTATGGGTATTAAGGAAAGGTACTCTGAGAGCTTTAAAGGATTTCTGAAAATTAGGGACCATTGTGTTCAGCTGACTGGTGGTGTGATGACAGCAAAACATTATATTGCTCAGTGTGGTTCCAAGGGCAAATTCAGTACTAATAAAGCTTATGATCTGTTTAGACAACATCATGCTACTCATCCCTGGACAAAATCACTTTGTCTTGTGATGCCTCGGCATAGAGTCATTTCAACTCTGGCTGTTCAGGGGAAATTGGCTACTGTCGATAATATACAAATGAGAGGACTGCAGCTAGCCAACAGATGCATACTTTGTCAAGAAGCCTGTGAAAGTCATGGTCATGTCTTTTTCACCTGTTCTTACTCTGCTATAGTATGGCAAAACATCCTCTCATGGATGGATATTAGGAGGAGACGGCTAGGCCTGGTTGATGAGCTATATTGGATTCAAAACAAAAGGAGAAGTAAGCATTGGCACAGTGACTGGCTCAGATGCAGTATTGCTGCAACTGTGTACTATATTTGGTGGGATAGAAATGCAAGGATCTTCTCTGGTCACCATAGATCAGTGGAGCGCCTTGTACAACAAATTTAGTTTGTAGTCAGTGTTCAGATTTTAGCTATTACTAAGGATAGTATATATAATGAGATTATTGATAATCTCAATAGTTGAGGAGTTCTTAGCCTAACTCATAGGGGATATTATTGTAGGATCCTTGTATTCTTTTTTTTTACCCCTTGAGGATAAATAAGAATATATAACTTTCTTGCAAAAATAAAAAAAATAAAAAAAAATAAAATAATAATAATAATAATAATAATGGACTTAGTCGCAAGGATCGAGGACCCACAATGCGAGTTGTTTCTGCTTCGTGCTTGTACTGGTATTTCTAAACTCTATTTTTCTCTTCGTACTTGCTCCCCGTGAGTCTTTGGGTCAGTCCATCTTCGCTTTGATGCAGCGCTTCGTTCTAGCTTGGAACGTATAGTCACCACGTCTGGGCCTGGTTTTGGGAATTGGCAGTGGCGCCTTGCCACATTCCCTTTTTAGTTGGGTAGGCTCGGTGTTTATGCTGCGGGGGATGTTTTACATTATGCTTTTGTGGCTTCCCGTTTGCAGTCTGCAGATTTGCAGGCTAAGCTACTACGGCCTTCTGGTATTGTGGATGCTGGTCCTACTTTCGACGATGCCTTGCGGGTGTTTTCTTAGACTACAGGTGCTGCCTTTTTACGTGATCCTAGTGAAATCGTTGCCCCTAAACTTATGAAGAAACTGGCAGATATATATTTTGCGAGGATTGCTGCTACTGCAGAATCTGTTTTCTCTTTGACACCACGCCAGCTTGCGTTATGGAAGTCTCAGCAGGGTGCCCACTCCTCTGATTGGTTGCGTGCGGTCCCTATCTCTGGGTTGGGTCAGACTATGAACGGCAGGACTTACCGTAGTGTGTTGGGGTATCGACTAGGTATTCCGTTATTCGTGGTATCTAGGCCTTGTCCTGCTTGCTCTCGGGTTTTTGCTGACGATATTTATGGGGACCACGCTGTTTCTTGTACTAGTACTGTGGGTGTTAAGCATCGGCATAACCTCGTCCGTGACACCTTATTGGACATTTGCTATAGGTCTGAAATTTTTACGGGTAGGGGGGTGGATATCGGTTTGGTTGACGGGCATGGCGACTCTCTTCGTCCTGCGGATTTGCTGCTTTATTCCTGGGACAGAGAACGTGATGTGTGTGTTGATTTGACAAGATCTTCCCCCTTGACTCAGACTGGGATGTCCGATTTTGTGTCGGGACCGGATGTCTTGGGTTTGCTCGGGTTAAGTCAGTCTATTCCTCCTAGTCAACAACATCCGAGTCAACCCCCTTCAAAACACGAGCAAACCCAAAGACTCGGAGTCAGTCTTTGGGTCCTACCCTTCTCTTTCTTTTCACTTGGGGAGCTGGGCTCGGATGCTGTTGACTTGCTTAAGCGGATCCAGAAATTCTTGGTATCTCAGGATGCTGGGGCTCGGGTGGCCACTTATATTTTTGCTAGACTTAGTTTTGTTATAGCTAAGGGGGTGGGGGGCCAGATTGTCTCTCGGCTCCCCACCAACTTCATGTAAACTTTTCATTTTATTTTAATCAAAGTTGCGCGCATCTCATAATAATAATAATAATAATAATAATAATAATAATAATAATAATAATAATAATAATAATTTTGTTATTCTTCTTTTATTAGGGCTCGGGTGGCCACTTCTTTTATTAATGAAAGCTGCGCGCATCATTTTTGCTTTTGTGGATTTGATTATTTTATTAGGGCTGACTTTCATGCACGTAAATTTTGTTATTCTTCTTTTGCTGTTTTGGATTCTTTGTTTTTCATGCCTGTTTTAGTCCGATTTCGTTGTCCTTTTTGGGGTCTTCATGAGTGTCCGGATGGACGTGGTAAGGGCCTTACTAAGGCCGCCTGGCAAAAGCATTTTCAGGACCGACATTGTCTTGGTGGTGTTATGGGGCTGACGCGTCAAACTCTTACAGATAGTTTGACTGTTTTCTCTAATGCCGAGATTACTTTGAAGCGGATGAGGCTTTGGTTGTGTGGGGAGTGTTTTAAAACCCATACCTTTCGCTCTAGGTGTCGGCATGGTCGGGGTGATATAGTTGCGCCTCCGGATTGTGGTGATGGCATCGTTAGTTTTATTATTCATGGTATCCCTAGACCTCCGGCTCCGTCTCACTCGGTCCTTTCATCTGATGGTGGGGTGGAGTTTGCTCAGTGGTCTGTATCTTCGCTTGATCGTTTACTTTCTTTGGGCCTCCGCACCGTGAAATCTATTCCTCCTAAGTGTCGTCTTGGGTTTGCTCGGGTTTTGAAGGGGGTCTTGGATGATGTGGCTGACTCTCCTGGTGACCTCTCCTGGTGACCTCTCCTGCTGGGTTCCTTTGCTTGTGTTGCCTCTTTGTCTGCTTAAGCCCTTCGTTCCTAGGAGTAATCTTGAGTGTAGGACTGCTGTTAGGCGACAGCGTCAGGAGGAGAGTATTACCAGGGCTATTCTTGCTTGGGGGGTACCTGGAGGGGGTTTGCAGCTTTTGCAGGAGTGTTTGGCTGAGGTTCCTCCTTCGTTTCAGGTGAAGGAGGACCTAGATTTGAGTGAGCTTAACCTCCGCCAATATTGGCGGAAGATTTGTGATGGCCACTATACTGTTGCTGTTAGGGTGCTTTCTTCCTCTGACGTAGCCCCCTACTCTGATGCCACTCTTGGGGCTTTGCGAGAGAAGCACCCAGCCGCCCCATCACCTTCCTTGCCTCCTTTGCCTATGGACCATCATTCTCTTATTGTCTCTTCGGCTGTGGTTGTGGATATGATTCGTAGTTTCCCACGTGGCACTTCTTGTGGGAGGGATGGGTTTCGTGCCCAACACCTCATGGATTGCTTGAGTGGCGCTGCTGTGGCTATCTCTGATGATCTGATCGCTTCTATTACTAGGGTGGTCAATCTTTTTCTTGAGGGCAGATGTCCACAAGCTCTTGGTGAGTACATTGTCAGCGCTCCACTCACGCCGCTTGTTAAACCTGGTGGTGGTGTTCGTCCTATTGTTGTTGGCACCGTCTGGAGACGTCTTGTTTCTAAGGTAGGTGCTTGTTTGGTTGGTCCTTCTTTGTGTTCTTATTTTGATGGTCTTCAGTTTGGGGT
>JAIUZE010034326.1:0-10120 GCA_022085475.1 Heliosperma pusillum | reverse complement strand
AAAGGTAACGGTGAAGGGTTACTCGATATCATTTACGTGTTTTACATGTTTTCTATGTTAGGAATCGTAATAAGATTATGATTAGTGATCATAGGAATCGTATTGTTGGTAATGGATGCTATTAGTTGAGAATTTATATGAATATTGATGAATTATAATGATAGTTGATTGTTGAAAAATGTTGGTCCTTAAGTGAAATGGGATTTTCGTGCACTATAGACCCCAGCCGGCCGACCGGCAGCCGGTCAGCCCACCGGCTGGGGCAATGGCTGTATATTTTGTGTATTACGTGATATTTGATGCATGAAGTTGGTCTCAGCCGACCGACTGGCAGCCGGTCAGCCGACCGGCTGAGACACCCCTACCTTTCTCCTTTGTTTTTCACATGACCCTTTGGTCCCAGCCGGGTAGCCGGCAGCCGGTCCCGTTGACCGGCTGGGACACTCTGTATTTTCATTGAAGTTTTCATATGACTATTGGCCTTAGCCGGGTGGCCGGCAGCCAGTCCACCTGACCGGCTGGCACCTGCTGGTCTTTGTTTGTATTTCTTGTTTACGATTTCATTTATAATAATTCCGATCGTTCGTTTATCGTATAAGTTTATGTAATGACTTATAATATTAATGTTTCGAATATATGATATTTTCATTCCACTTGTATCATATTTTTGTGACGGTTTTTTGGATAATGTCCCCACTTTGAGTCGGTTTTACTTAGTATTTGATGTAGCGACCTTATTGTTTAGTGTTTGTAACTTCTCATTCCCCGGATCATACTTATACCCGTATAGACTTAAATGTCGGAGCGTTGAAGTGTACCCGTGATGCCGTTGTGCATTTTTGTTTAGGCGATATGACGATGTTTGTTGAGGAGGCGACGCAATGCTTTGATCGACCCGGCCGTCAAATGTTAAGTATCCTTTCGAGGGTTGGTGTCATTGCTGAGCGACTAGCTTGACTTTTGAACTATCGATCTCTTGCCCGCCTCTTTCGTGTGGTTTTTCGCCGAATTTGGGGTACTCGACCTTTGTATGAATCGAGTTCTTGGATGTGGAACGTCTTACCACATGTCGAATCGAAACATGTCTTATTCCGAGAGTCTGGCCAGGTTTAGACTAGGACTGTATTATTATCGTCGTCCTACCGAGAGGATTAGAGTCTTGTGTGTACGAAACGTCTTATCGTACATGATTCCGGGAAACGTCTTATCCTGTGAACTTGTTTGTCTAGGTCATGAGTTTACGAAACGTCTTATCGTATACGGTTCCGGAAAATGTCTTATTCCGTGAGCTTCCATTGGCTTGTCTTGCTATTGTACATGATGCTAGTGCGTGTCATTTACCGTGAGAGAATATGTTGTTATATTTGTATGATTGGACGGTTGTTTGTAAGTTGAATTATATGTGAACATTGATTTGAACACTTACATGAAATAGACGATTGGCATGGATTGTTTGTTGAGTATCAATCTTATCAAACTTATACCGCTAACGGTGAGATGCAAGCCCTCGTGAGCGTATTCGGTTGCCTAAGAGTGTCTTCCCCGAGTCTATCTATAGCATGATGGTTACGGATTGTACTTCATAAACTCTTTTCATTATATATTGAATTGCCTATTTATCCTCATCGTATTTCACATGTATATTCATATATGCATGCTTCTACTTTCGTATTTCCTTTTATGTACGTTTAATGTGATATGGCTGGGAGAACCCGGAGTTACTCCCCACTGATTGTGGCGTTCATGTTTTTCATGGATGAACAGGTTGCTTGCTTGGATGGCTTTTTGCTTGATATTTTGGGTTCGGGTGTGAGCTAGCGGGCGTTGTCCCAGGATAAAACACCTCTAGACGTTTATTAGCTAGTTTGCTACTCACTTTGATATTGATAACATTTAGAGAGACTTCGTCTCTCTGTAGTATTTTATATCTTGGTTTGTAATTATTGACATTCCTCGTATTTCCATCTTGCATGTAAAATGTTTTAAAAACATCGTATTTTCCGCTAATTAAATCACATGCTTGTATGTTTTATTTCCGCATTCGCGAGGGTTGTCACAGCACTTCCTTTGACAAACCAACCCCACCAAGAGAATGAACCTTCTATGAGTGATGTTTTGCAACTAGTCAAAAACATGGAGATCCAAAACAACTTGGCCTTGCAAAATGTCACCAATGCTCACAAGAAAGAGGTGAGGGAATTGGAAGCTAGGTTAGCTTCTCAAGCTTTGAACAATCCTCAAAGGCCTCCGGGAGGTCTACTTGCTCAAAGGAAAAGCTCCAAGGATGCTTCATCAAGTCACCAAGCATGTGCGGTGACTTTGAGGAGTGGACTTGTGCTCGACAACCCCTACTTGGACATGATGAATGATGAAATTCCAAATGAGGAGCATGTTGAGGAGGGTGTAGAAATCGAAGAGCCCATTTTGACTCCTACCTTGGAGTTAAAAGATGATGGCAAGGGGGAAGATGATCAACCCAAAGAGGGAGAAGATGGGTATATCGAAATTATGCCATATGAGGAGGAGATGATCAAGGATGCCGATGATGAAGGAGTAGAGGTGCAACCAATAGCAAGACCTAAGGTAACCAAGAAAACTCCCATTCCAAAGGTATCTTCTAGTTCTCCACTTGTTGTTTCCGATATCCCCTACCCCTCTAGAGCATTGAAAACTAAGGAAAACTTCAAGTTCACCCAATTTAGAAAAATGCTTGAGGGACTTGAAGTGACCTTACCTTTCACCGATGTTATATTAAACATGCCCACTTACTCAAAATTTCTAAAAGACATCTTGACTCACAAGAGGACTTTGGGTACCCAAGATGTTATGATTATGGAGGCGGAGTGTAGTGCTCTCCTCATTAATCCTAACTCTTTCAAAATGCCAAAAAAGCTTGGGGACCCCGGAAGTTTCTCTATCCCTTGTGTTGTAGGGGGAGTCATGATTTCAAGGGCATTATGTGACAACGGTGCAAGTGTAAGTGTCATTCCCTTAACTATTGCTAAAAGAATTGGGCTTGATAGTTTAACCCACACTTCTATGACTCTACAACTAGCGGATATGTCCGTTAAGAAACCTTTGGGTGTGCTTGAGGACGTACCCGTTAAAGTTGGTAAATTTTTGATTCCCATGGATTTTGTTGTCCTAGATATCCCGGAGGATAACCACACTCCCATCATCCTCGGTAGGCCCTTTTTGGCTACCGGAGGAGTCCTCATTGATGTGAGGGAAGGGCGGCTAACCTTTAGGGTGGGAAACGAAACCCTTGAATTTAATCTTCCTCATCTAGTGAAGGGACCAATGTTTCACATAGCTTGCTCGATAGAAGTCATTGAAGAAGTAGTTGAAAAGGTGCATGAAGAGGAGAAATGTGAAGAAGAAGCTCTACAAGTGGCACTCCATGATGAGGAGATGGGAGATGACCATGAGGTAGATGATGAGCTCTTGAAGAAGGTGGAGGGCCTTCTCCCTCCAAAGGTACAACTAAAGCCCTTACCTCCCTCACTTAAGTACTCTTTTTTAGGTGAGGGAGAGACTTATCCCGTTATCATCAACGCTAATTTGAGTGAGGACCAAGAACTTGAACTTTTGAAAATTTTGAAAACTCATAGGGGCTCACTTGGATATAGCATTGATGATATCAAAGGTTTAAGTCCTAATCTTTGCATGCATAGAATAGTCTTGGAGGAGGGGAGTAAACCTAAGGTAGATGGGCTACGTAGGTTGAACCCTAAAATGGCGAAAGTGGTGAAAAATGAGGTGATGAAGTTGCTAGAGGCCGGGATTATCTACCAAATAACCGATATTTCTTGGGTGAGGCCCGTCCACGTAGTGCCCAAGAAAGGAGGGGTAACTATGGTGGAACAAGAGGATGAGACTCTCTTAGCTTCTAGGCCCGTGACCGGGTGGCGGATGTGCATTGATTATCGCAAATTAAATGCCGCCACCCTCAAAGACCACTTCCCCATCCCCTTTATTGACCAAATGCTTGAAAGGTTAGCGAGGCATTCTTACTTTTCGTTTCTAGATGGTTATTCCGGGTTTTTCCAAATCCCCATACACCCGGAAGACCAAGAGAAGACCACATTCACTTGTCCCATTGGAGTTTATGCTTATAAGAGGATGCCCTTTGGGCTTTGTAATGCTCCGGGGACGTTCCAAAGATGTATGACGGCAATTTTTGCCGATTTTCTTGAGAAGAGTATGGAGGTCTTCATGGACGATTTTAGTGTCCATGGAGACTCATTTGATCTTGGGTTATTGAATTTGTCTAATGTTTTGCAAAGATGTGAGGAGCACAACCTCGTCCTAAATTGGGAGAAATGCCACTTTATGGTGGAGGAGGGGGTTGTGCTTGGCCACATCGTGTCTAAGAGAGGGATAGAAGTTGATATGGCTAAGGTTTCGGTGATATAAAACTTGTCACCCCCTACAAATGTGAAGGGAGTGAGGAGCTTTCTAGGCCATGCGGGCTTTTACCGACGTTTCATCAAAGATTTTTCTAAAATTGCCAAGCCTTTGACTTCTCTTCTTCTCAAGGACACCCCATTTGTATTTGATGAATTTTGCTTGAGTGCTTTTTGTAGGTTGAAGGAGGCCCTTGTGACGGCTCCCATAATCCGCTCACCGGATAGGAGCCTTCCCTTCGAAGTCATGTGTGACGCCTCCGATTATGCGGTCGGGGCGGTACTTGGGCAAGTCGTGGACAAGAGGCATCATGTCATCTACTACACAAGCAAAAATCTAGATCAAACCCAAGTCAACTACTCTACGACGGAGAAGGAAATGTTAGCCATTGTTCATGCCGTGGAAAAATTCCGGCAATACTTTGTTGGTTCCAAGGTAGTTGTTTACTCGAATCACTGCGCCTTGAGACAATTGTTGTTGAAAAAAGATGCAAAGCCAAGGCTCTTGAGGTGGGTTCTTTTACTTCAAGAGTTCGACTTGGAGATTAAAGACAAGGCGGGGTCGGAGAATGTTGTTGCCGACCACCTATCTAGGTTGACCACCGAAGATCATGGGTTGAAGGATGAGAGTGGCCCGATCAATGAGTGGTTGAGAGAAGATAGTTTGATGATGATTAGTGGTAAATCACCATGGTTTGTGGACTTGGCGAATTTCATTGTGAGCGGGTTCATTCCGGAAGAGCTAGATGCTAGAGCTAGAAGGAAATTGAAGCATGATTCCAAACGTTACTTTTGGAATGACCCTCATCTTTTTCGCAAGTGTGCTGATGGCATGTTTAGAAGATGTGTTCCGAGGGAAGAGGGAATGGAAATAGTCGATCGGATTCACAATTCGGCCTATGGGGGCCACCTTGGTACGTCTCGTACCATTGCAAAGGTGTTACAAGGTGGTTTCTTTTGGCCATCGATGTTCAAAGATATCCATTATTTTGTCAAATCTTGTGATCGATGTCAACGAACGGGGATCATAAGCCAAAGAAATGAGATGCCCCTTCACAATATTCTTGAGATCGAGCTTTTCGATTGTTGGGGAGTTGACTTCATGGGACCATTCCCAAACTCTTGTGGGAATGAGTACATTTTGGTTGCGGTGGACTATGTGTCCAAGTGGATTGAAGCCGTGGCTACCCCAACAAATGATGCTAAAGTTGTTATCAAGCTCTTCAAAAACACTATTTTTCCTAGATTTGGGACCCCGAGAATGGTGATTAGTGACGGGGGTTCGCACTTTAGAAAGAGCACTTTCAAGATCTTGCTTTTTTCTCATGGTGTCACTCATAAGACCGCTCTTGCCTACCACCCTCAAACAAGTGGGCAAGTAGAGGTCTCAAACCTTCAAATAAAAGCCGTCTTGGAGAAGACCACAAGTAAAAGTTGAAAGGATTGGTCCCAAAAGCTCCCCGATGTTCTATGGGCCCTTCGCACCGCCTTCAAAACTCCCCTCGGCACAACTCCCTTCAAGCTTGTCTATGGCAAGGCTTGTCATTTGCCAATCGAGTTAGAGCACAAGGCATGGTGGGCCTTTAAGGAAATGAACTTTGACATCGACATAGCCAGAGAGCGACGTTTTCTCCAAATGAGTGAACTTGAAGAGCTAAGACTTGATGCCTACGAGAGCTCAAAGATTTACAAAGAGCAAACGAAGAAATGGCATGACGCCAAATTGGTTGATAAAGATATAAAAGTGGGTGATCAAGTCTTACTCTATAATTCTAGGGTCAAATTGTTTCCGGGGAAGCTACGGTCGAGATGGTCGGGGCCCTTCAAAGTTATTGACATATCACCTCATGGAGCTTTCGAACTTTGGAGTGAAGAGGGTGGTAATTTCAAAGTAAATGGGCATAGAGTGAAGAGATACTTTGATGGAGATGAGAAAGGAACGGTTGAAGTACTCTTTCTTGGGGATCCATTTCCCGAGGAAGAGTCTTGCTTGTAAGTTCTTATGCTTTGATAGGTTTGGTGGATTCCCTCAATAACCACCAATTTTTTGTATATAGCATGCATTTTAGGAGTAGTTGTGAAGATTTGAGATTGTGTACTCGGGTATTTAGTCCTTGGAAGTAGTCTTTGGTAGGTTTGAAACAATTATAGTCGGGTTTGGTTCGAAACCGTGTCATTGGGGAAATGTTGGTTGAGTCGAGAATGTTGGTGACTTAGGATTCTTTCTTGTGAACTTGAAGGCGAGATAAAGAAGAGAAGAAGTGCTTTGGGCCGGGCAGCCGGCGGCCGGTGTGCCGACCGGCCTGGAGCACTCTAGAAGCAACTTGTGAAAAATGAGAATCGAGGAGCAGGTATTCCAGGCCGGGCAGCTGGCGGCCGGTGTGCCGACCGGCCTGGAACACATAATCATAGAAGTTGAAATCTTGGAAATTTTTGACCTGTGTTCTAGGCCGGTGGACCGGCGGCCGGTGTGCCGACCGGCCTAGAGCACATAATCACTTAAAATTTGAAGATTGGAAAATTTGACCTGCGTTCCTGGCCGGTTGACCGGCGGCCGGTGACTAGGTCGGCTGGGAACACCTGAACACAAGGAAAACTCAAAGGCTGAAAAATCGAAATCTTTGTTCTTGGGTTTCAGGCCGGGCACCTGGCGGCCGGTGCCTAGCCCGGCCCAGAACTCACCCGTAGGCTTTAATCAACTCGTGAGCCCCTTTTCATTCTTCATTCTTCTTCCTTCTTCCTTCTTTATTTCTCTTTCTTCCTTCAAAAACCCCACAAAAACTCCATAAAAACCACCACAAACTCCACCAATCCAACATTCAACCTAACTAATAACTCACTACACAACACAAAAACTTCCCACAAATCAAAAACCTCAATGTTTTCCCAAATTTTCCCCAATTTCAATTGACTATCACAAAAACTCACCATGGCTCAACAACAACCAAGGAAGAGAACTAGGGCCCAACTTGAGGGGGAGTTGGAAGCACGACTCCAACAAGTAGTAGCGGGAATGGGTCTGGATGACGACTTTCCGGATGTCGTCTTTGTTAGCGAGATTGCACGAGGTAAGTTCCAATGCTTAAAACGCCGTAACCTTCCCCATTCCCGTTTCATTTGTAGGAATTCTATGCGCAATTTCGGCCTTGATATGGTCACCCTAGAACTTTTTAAAGGTTTAGGTATGGGGGAACTTTACGGTCAACATTTCCGTACTTACCCCCGTCTTACTTGGGAGTTTCTGAGTTCTTTTAGTCATGAGAAATACCGCAACACGGGAATGGTTAAGATGGTTTCTTTTCGCCTCCTGAATACTGCTTTTAATCTCCCCTTGGAAAATTTTTGTAAGGTTTTGGGTGTTAAATTCCACAAATCTTATAAGGTCCCGGAAAATTTCAATTTGAATGACGTTTGGACCGCAATTTCGGGGATGGAAGTTGAGAAAGGGGCTAAAAAGCCAGCAAATGCTTGTCACAATGCTCCTATTCGGATATGGCATCGATTTATGGGTTGGACCTTGTTTGGGAGAGAGGAGTGTCACAATTTCCGGGCCGATGAGCTCTCTATTTTGGCGGCTTATTTGTTTCAAAAGCCGAGTAAATTTGGGGTAAACATTGGTCACCACATCGCTCTACACTTCCAAAAAGTGTCTAATGATCCATTTAGCCCTACCGGTATCCATATTGGGGGAATTGTTACTTAGATAGCCCATGCCCTTTGCAAAAATGCACTTGATGAGAGAAATTTAAGGTGTTTGGGGGGATGTTCTTTGTTGACGGAGGATTATATTACATTGAAGCTTGAGTGGGTTGTGAAGCGAGTTGAGGACGGGAAAATGTATTGGAGGGTTCGAGGGAGCAACTCTATTCCCCTCCCGAATAGTGCGGCTATGAAAGTTGTTCCCGATAGTGCGCACTATCTCCTCCCCCTAGAGGAAGAGAACCCTCCACCACCACTTGAAGATAACCCGGAAGAACAATTAGCTCCAATCACTGCTTTCAGGCGAAATCCAACTGCCCCCGTCACTACCTATAGGAGAGAAGAACAAGGCCCCACTCTTACTACCATGCCTTATGTGAACCCCTCCTTTATGCATCAACAACAATGGCGTCCTTGGCCTCATTCGTCCATCCCTGAGGCATCTTCTTCTACCACACCTAGTGACAACACCAAATTGTGTTGTGTCTAGTAGTACTTATTAGGGTCTTTTGTTTTACTTTTTACGGGTCATTAGCGTTATTTTATGCTAACTTTAGTTTTAGTAATAATGTTATTATTTAGTAATTTGAGTCAATTTTGAGAGTCAAACCCGGAAGTCAACAAAAGTCAAACCCGAAACCCGAGACCCAAAAACCCGGAAATTGGAGTGGGCTAGCAATGAATCATCAAGGCAAGAAGACCAAATCCATGGGTCAACGAAAGTCAAGAAGGAAAGCAAAGGGAAATCTGGCAGCATAGGACGCAGCCTGCGTCAGCACGACGCAGCCTGCGTCATCACGACGCAGCCTGCGTCGTAGGACGTAGCCTGCGTCCTTTCTCAGCACGACATTTCTTCATTTCTCCGTCTTGTCTTTTGAAAGCCCACCTTTGAAGGCCCCTAGGTTTGCGGACCAAGGGTATTTAAGCAGAAATCTCAAGAGAGAGAAGGGAGACAAGCATACAACATTCAACATCATATTTTTCCTTAGAAATTCTCTACTTTGTTCTTCAACTTTGGCTCTTGTAATTGGTTTTATTTAGAAATGGGTTGTAATATGAAGACTATGGGTAGCTAATCCTTTCTTTGCTTAGTGTAATTTGAACAAGTTCTTCCCTTTTAGCATTGTAAGACCTTTTTAACCTTCCTTCTCTATTTAATTTCATTTTCTTATGTTTGAATTCCATTGTTGAATGAATTGTTGTTAAGACTAACCATCCTAGCAATTTTTTGTTTAATTATTTGCTTTGTCTTGATAAATTTGGTTAATTTGTGTGACAACCCTCGCGAATGCGGAATAATAAATCAAACAAGCATGCGAATTATAATGCGGAAATAGGTAGTTTTTAAAAACTTTTATACATGCAAGTTAAATAAAACGAGGAGTGTCAAAATGTTACAACCTAAGTACGGAATATACAATAAAGAGACGGGGTCTCTTAAAATGTTAGCAAAGAACAAGTGTTTAACCAAAACTAGCTACTATCGTCTAGAGGTGAACTTCCAGGGACAACGCCCGCTAGCTCACACCCGAACCCCAAAATATCGTATCCAAAAAGTCATCCAAAGCAAGCAACCTGTTCATCCATGAAAAACATGAATGCCACAGTCAGTGGGGAGTAACTCCGGGTTCTCCCAGCCATATCACATCAACGTACATATAAGGAAATACGAAAGTAAAGCATGCATATATATATATACATGTGAGTTGCGATAAGAATAGATAGGCAATCCGAGATATAACGATAAGATCATATAGAAATCAAATACGTAACCATCATGTTATTCAAAGACTCGGGAGAGACACTCTTAGGCAATCGAATACGCTCACTAGGGCTTGCATCTCACCGTTAGCGGTATAAGATTGATAAGATTGAGACTCGACAGACAAACCAGTCAAGTCATGCGATGATCACATAATAACCAACATATTATCATCCATTCACGAACCAAGACAATGACGGTGTCCACTCAGGCAATGCCCATGACAATATCATGAAATCACGCTTTCAAGAAC
>JAIUZE010034325.1:0-20703 GCA_022085475.1 Heliosperma pusillum | reverse complement strand
TTTCCCGCATGCTTAACATATTTTAAACCCGTCAAAACAACAACAAAACAATCAAACATCGACACAACTCCTAATCCAACTCACGGACCCACCATGGACCAACCCAGACCGGCCTGGACCGGGCCTGAACCGGCCTGAACCGGCCTGGTTTGGGCTGGTTTGGGCTGGTTTTTCCAGCCACCATACACGGTTCCAACAACAACAAACACCAAATTATTTCCAACATGTTTTAATTATCAAACAACCATTTTAACAACAAATTTAACCATCATCCATACAAAAATCATGGTTATAAATAAATCATCCAAATATGTCAAGAACACTAAACATGTTAAAAATTCCATACAACATAAAAATCATTACTACTTATCATGTTATTACCAAAAATCATAAATAACAATAATATGAACAAAAACAAAAGGTATGTAACATTAATTCGTCGAGTAACTCGGAATCGTTACCTTAGCTAGCACAAAATCAAGTAGCACCCAAAATAAGAACTAAAGAAATAAGAAACCCGTCTACTAATCTTCTTCTAATATATACGAGTCACCAAACTCGTCTTCAAAATCTTCCCCTATAAGAAATGACAAGAACAACATTATTAGAATTAAAACTTGATTTTCCATAATTAAAGTGTTGAAAACGATTTTGTCGGAATTGGAAATAAAACGTACGTGGAGATGAAGAGCGAAGAGGAGACTCTAGAAATATAAGTTAGGACGGATTTGAACAAGTAGTGAAGGTTTTGTGACGATTTTACTCAAGAACGATGAAGAACGATGAAGAACACCAAGAACGATTAAAGAAAGTATTAAAAAGGTATTAAGTTGATTTAGTGTAAAATGAAAAGATAATTAGTGAGTAATGGGGAGTGTGAGTGCCGTGTAAATATTGAGAAAAATGGAGTCGGATTTTGAAATTGTTGTTACGGAATTGACTCGGGTTTTATAATTATATTATGGTAATTAATTAGATATTAAGTTAATTAAATCAAATATCTAGATATTATTTAGATATTATGTTATTGTAATCAAAAGAAAGAAAATATCAAGTCCTAAGAGAGGAAAAGAGACGTGTGAAATGGAGAGAAATCGGGTCTGTTTTTAAGCGATCTGCGTAATTTAAACGGACCGATTGATAAAGTAACAAATATCTTAGATATTTGTATTAGTTTAATCAAATTAATTAAAAGATCTAATATGAGTGGAAAAAGGTGACATGTGGCGTGTGACTCATGCAAAAGTCGGGTTTCGGGTTTCGGGTTGTTTGGGACTAAGTGACCGGAATAGTTAAATGAGTTCGTTGCGGGGGTTTAAATCCGTAAAACTATTCTTTTATTCAAAATAAATTCATAATATAGTAAATTATCATTAAAATTCAAAAAATCTAATAAAAATAAATTAAATTTTATATTTTTCAATATAATTTCGTCTTTTAAAATTACGGGTGATTCGGAACCAGTCAACGAAAGTCAAGGACTTAAAAGCAAGACAAGAAAAAGTCAAAGACCGATCAACGTCAAGAACGAAAAAGTCAAAGATGACTTAAAAACGGGATTCTCATGGAATCTCGCGGAAATTCCAAATACGAACCCGGAAATTCCAAATTCGACTCGAAACAATAAATTCTAAATTAAAACTTAAATCAGCTGAAAAGTATCCGTAAAATATTTTCCCTAGAAAAATAGGGTACTTTTCGGGTTGTTACACTTTTGAAGGCTCTATGGCCGGCACTCACAAGCCACATGTGGCCTCTAATTTTAATAATTTATTCTCATGCAAATATGTAGAGTGTAAGTAAGGTAGTGATGATTAGAGTTATCATGTAATGTCACAATCACTAAGTGAATTGTGAACATAAAATAGAACAATAATCATACCCTTGGCAGATGCATAAACCGGTGCACATATGTCCATTATGGATCATTTTGATTTTTGATATTTGTCCCACAAATACTTATTAATCATATACTTAATTATCTAGTATAATTACGTGTTAATTTGATCATATAACAATTATATGACACAAATTAATAAACAATATGTACTTAATTTTTAAGTGATATTTTACCATTATATCAATATACAATTGGTCCCATAATGCCTAGTTAATTTATTTTACAACTCTTTGTAAACATAATTAATTAATTACCTCTATCTCAAAATATATGCATAACCTCAACTAATTTAATGAATTAACGATTAATCCCTAAATTAAATCTTATTTAATCGTATTAAAATAAGACGTAAAACTTATTCAGTCAGTTATCGTATAATTGACTAATAAACTTAAGTGGAATGAGTTCCTAACTCAATTTCCAATAAATAACTCTCGTAACTAAACGTACATATCAAATATATGTAATGCCCTAATTAAACTGTATCATATACAAATAATTAGTATTCTATTTGGGTCTCATCCTATAGGTGTGACCTAAAGGGATCAGTTGATCACTGCCCTCATACGACAATAACGTCAAACTCTAGTCAGCTGAGCGTTACCGATTTACGTTAATCAACTGACGTGGAGTATCGAAATATACTAATCATGCCACGTATATTCCAAATGAGATTTATTATATAAATGCACTATTGTGGAGGACACTTACTCCAACACATCTCGACATTCTTCCATTTAGATGGGTTTGTCGAATAGGTATTTGACTGGGTCCATCTTCGAATAGATCACATACAGTGTAACTGAGCATATAATGTCGCAGCTTCTTGGTTACCCAAACCAGAGCATGATACGTCTTTTCAAGTTGTGTGTATTTAGTCTTATATTCTAAGAATTTTTTTTACTAATGTATTAAATAGCCCCTTTTCTCTTTGTCTATTGTTTGTGCCAACACTGCCCCCATTGCCGTATTTGTTACGGCCAGATACAACGAAAGTGGTAAACCAGCTTGGGTGCACTAAGCACATGAGGAGATAATAATACCTCCTTGATTTTATCAAATGCGGCCTTGCGAAGGTCATCCCACATGACATGTTCTCAAACTTTCACTTTCTTGAAGATCGGTTCGTGTATCATCGTTAGCTTTGCAATAAAGCAGCTTATGTAT
This sequence comes from Heliosperma pusillum, assembly GCA_022085475.1. Lineage (NCBI taxonomy): Eukaryota > Viridiplantae > Streptophyta > Magnoliopsida > Caryophyllales > Caryophyllaceae > Heliosperma > Heliosperma pusillum. Next base: position 17,636 of record JAIUZE010034325.1, on the reverse strand, counting down.
TATTTTCGTCCCAGAAAACCTCGTTCTTTTTCAGTCTTAGGGCGAGGCATCTCCATGATAGCCTTGATTTTCATAGGGTCAATCTCGATACCATGGTGGCTATCGATATAATCCAAGAGCTCCCCATATGTGACACCAAATGCGTACTTATGAGGGTTTAAGCTCATGTTGTACTTGCGTAATCTTTCAAAGAATTTGTGTAATGCGTAAAAGTGGCCATCACGCTCATTTGATTTCACGATCATGTCATCGACATAGACCTCTACTTCTTTATGCATCATGTCATGTAGGAACGCCATTGCTTTTTATTGATCGGCGCCCTCGATATTGATCAAACCATAAGGCATAACTGTATAGCAATAGGTTCCATATTGCGTGGTAAAGGCTGTTTTATGCATATCTTCTTAAGCCATGTTTATCTGATTGTACCCAGTGTAACCATCCATGAAAGATAGTAACGCGTGTTCTGTGATGTTGTCAACCAGGATGTCAATGTGGGGTAAGGAGAAATCGTACTTCAGACTTGCTTTGTTCAAGTCTCAGAAATGAACATAGACTCGAACCTTTCCATCTTTCTTCGGCACTGGCACGACATTGGAATCTCAATCCGAGTATTCGGAAACCTTGATGAATCCAGCCCTGAGTTGTTTGTCAACTTCTTCTTTGACATTAAGAGATCATTCTATACGCATTCTGTGTAGCTATTGTTTACCTGGCTTGACACCTGGCTTGATAGAGATCTTATGTTCTGCATTCCCCCTATCAATATCTGGCATGTCTTTGTAGGACCAAGCGAACACGTATTAGTAGAACAATGTGTTGGACTAATTGTCCTCCACAATGGTGCGCCACATAATAAATCTCATTAAGGAATATAATTGCGATATTTATTGACTATATATATATATATATATGATTAGTCAGTTGATTAACATAAATCAATAAGGGTTGGCTGACTAAAGTTTGACGTTATTGTCGTATGACGGCGGTGATCAACTGATCCCTTTCGGTCACACAAATAGGATGAAACCCAAATAGTAACTAATTATTTGTATTTCATACAGTTGATTAGTGCATTACATATATTTGATATGTACGAGAGTTAATTGTTAGAAATTGAGTTAGGAACTCAAATTCGATTAAGTTTATTTTTCAATTATGCAATAATTGACTAATAAATTTATATCTTATTTTAATATGATTAAATAAGATCTAACTTAGTAATTAATCGTTAAATTACTAAATTAGTTGAGGTTTTACATATATTTTGAGGTAGAGCTAATTAGTTAATTATATTTACAAGGAGTTGCAAAATAAATTAACTACATTGTGGGACCATAATATATTGATATAATGGTAAAATATCACTTAAAATGTTAAGTACATATTATTTACTTGTTTGTGTCATATAATTGTTATATGATCAAATTAACACTTAATTATACAAGATAATTAAGCATATGATTAATAAGAATTTGTGGGACAAATATCAAAAATCAAAATGGACCATATAAGGCCACTAGTGGCCGGTCATGTAGTAGTGGGAAATGATGATGGTTGCTCTTGTTCATGCTCACAAGTTACATGTGATTATGACATGAATAGTAAACCTAAAATCATTTCACTCAACACTACACTATACCACTTTGCATGTGAATTAAAATAAGCAAAATAAGAGCCTTGTGAAGGCCATATGGACCGGCCATATTGCCTATAAAAGGGCAATATGGTAGTAGTGGAGGGTGATGATGGTTGTTCTTATTCATGCTCACAAGTCACCAAGTGATTATGACATGAATAGTATACCAAAATCATTTCAATTAACACTACATTCCACCACCTTGCATGACATAAACTAAGAAGAAAATAACCTACATATTGCATTTAGGGGCCGGCCATTTGTGCCTATAAAAGAACAATTGTTGTTCATTTTTCTTACTAATTCATTCTTGCTTATTTCTTCTACATCTCTCTAAAAACTCATCATCTCACTAAACTCTCATAATACTAATATTTACTAAGTATTACTAGTGTAGTAATATATACTAATATTAGTAGTATTATACCTATCTTATAATCTAGTTAATAATAAGCTTAGATTATTTGGTTTCATCTTGGTGCAACTAAGAGGAGGTCTTATTCTTTGGAGATTATTCTAGGATCATCCTTTATTATAGCTCAATAACAATAAGAAGGAGTTTTTATTCCTTCTTATTGTACCCAATTATTTCCATTTCAATGTGAAAAATTTCCTCTTTTATATAATGTCTTTATATTTGCATGCATGTTACATAGATCATTAAACACTAAATTAACAAGTAATTTAGTAACTAATTATAGGAGTCTAATTAAGGTCTATGGAATTTCATGTGGTATCAGAGTTAGCTTGTAGCGTGCATGTTCATTTTGGGCATTTTTATTAAAGTTATGAGATAACTAATAAATCAAAAATTTGAGTTAAAATATGATTTGGACGTATATTTTTAGTTCATGTATACCTACTGACTTCAAAATGTTTGTGGTCATATTTCGTGATTATAGGGATTAAGTTTCTATTTATTTTAATTTTTGGCTTTTAAACTGAGTTAATACGCATTTTTTATGTTAAAAGTTAACTAAAAATAGTTTCATGTTGATTCTGGCCATGAAATTTTAATTTGATCTCACAAGCATGGCTTAAATAATTTTTGTAAAATTTCGTGACTTTTAATTAAGTATTTCATGTTTATTGATTTTTATGAGATAAAAGTCGATAATATGAGATTATAATGTTCATAAAATTGAAACGTCCTTTTCTGGTTATGAAATTTTTTGGTACATTTTAAATTAAGATTTATATAATCTTGTGAAATTTTGTAATTTGTTTCACATTTGACTATATTTAATGGTTTTTATTTGATAAAACTGTCAAATACAAAATTATTTCTTCATAAAATTAATTAAAATTTTTGGGCAAATATTTTTTTTATTTTTTGAGTTCCTGGAAATGTTCCAGAATGTAAAATTTTTTTTTTTTCAAACTTTTATGATGTTTTTTATTTATTTTAGGTTTATTTCATTAAAGTTATGATTAAACCGTTATATTTAGCAAATAAAATAAAATCGAACTAATTAATAACCAAGAAAATTAGTAGGGACTAATTTTTAGTTCTAAAACAGTTTAGATAATTAGTTTGTATTTGAATGAGATTTAAATGTTGACTATTGTTTTTTAATGGTTAAAAATCAATAAATCCCGTAAAATCGAGCTAGAATGAGCATGAATGTGTTTTGGGCGATTTTGGCATGAATTTTGCACCAATTTGTTTAATTTATGGTTGAATGAATGAATGTCATTTATTTAATAATTTATGCAATTTTTGTACCTAGTATGACCTAGTTATTTTTAGTTGTTATTACCCGTAATGTAAGGGAATACGTAATGTAAGGGAATAACGGTTTGGTTGTAATTTTTATTGCGATCTCGTATCGCCGGTTTATAATAATTAATAGTTTCATTTTATAGAACAAATTTATAATAGGAATTTGTATATTTGTATATTTGTAATTATTTATTATGAAGACCGGTGACTCCCTCAAGACGGTGCCATTTTTGGAAGACGTTCCAAGTGAAGAGGCAATGGACCAAGGAGTTGGTTTCCGAATTTGTTATTATCTAGTTAATTTGATTAGCTAGGTGGCAATACTAGAATTTTTTCTTTGCTTGGTTGCTTACTTTATTTCCGCTCATGCCAAAATCGTCACACATGCATTTGATTTTTCCGCTATTGTCAATTCAACGTTATTCACAATTCACCGATTTAGTTCACTTATAGGGTGCAAGATTCCTAAGGAGCTAGTGGTGGGTAGAATACTTCATTCACTCACACCAAAGTTTACCCACTTTAGGGTGAACTACAACATTAACAACATGGAAAAGAGTTTCCATGAACTCCATGCAGTCCTCACCCAAGCGGAGAGGGCCATGGAGGCTAGTGGGAGTGAAACCAAGGATGTTCTTTCAATGCAATTGAAGAACATGAACCTTAGAGTGAAGAAGGACAAAGGAAAGGGTAATACTCTTTTCAAGAAAGTTGGCAAGGAAAAGGGCAAGGTCTTTATGAAACCCAAGCCCAAAGTCAACAAACACGCGGACGCGGATTGCTATTATTGTAAATGCAAAGGGCATTGGAAACGCAATTTCCCCAAATACTTGAAAGAGAAGAAAGACGGTTGTGTGACAACGTCAGGTAAAATTCTTTCATCGCTCTATATGATTGATATTAATTTTGCTAGTACATCTTCTTGGGTATTTGATACCGGTTGTGGTTCTCACCTTTGTAATCATGTACAGGGGGTGAAGGACGCGCGAGCACTAGCCAAGGGTGACGTGGACTTGCGCATGGGAAATGGAGCTAAGGTAGCCGCAGTTTCCGTGGGCACCTACGTTCTTCTTTTTCCTAATGGGTTAGAGTTGTATTTAAACAATTGCTATTATGTACCAACTCTTACCAAGAACATTATCTCTATTTTCGTGTTAGACATGGAAGGTTTTTCTTTTTGGATTAAGAATAATCGTTGTACGTTTTCTTTTAATGAAATGGTTTATGGCGAGGCCATTTCTATTGGAGGTATTTATGTTCTAGATATTGCAAAAGAGGTCTATCATATAGAAAACAAGAGGCTTAAAACGGTTGAACCTAATCAATCATAATTTTGGCATTGTCGTTTAGGGCACATAAACGAACGACGCATATATAAATAGACTTGTTGCATCTAAAGTACTCAATCCATTCAATTATGATTCTTATGGTGTATGCGAATCTTGTCTGTTAGGCAAGATGACGCGTGCTCCTTTTACGGGAAAAGGGACACAAGCAAGTGAAGTATTAGGCCTTATACATACGGATGTGTGCGGCCCAATGACTCTCAAAGCTAGAGGTGGTTATCACTACTTCATTACTTTTACCGACAACTTGAATGTCTACTTGATGAGGCACAAAAGTGATGCTTTTGAAATGTTCAAAGAATTTCAACATTAAGTAGAAAAAAAATTGAATAAAAAGATTAAAGCCCTACGATCCGATCGTGGTGCTGAATACTTGAACAATGAATTTGATTCACACCTAAAGGATTGTGGTATAGTATCACAATGGACTCCTTCTGGCACACCTCAATTAAATGGTGTTGCCGAAAGGAGAAATCGAACTTTATTAGATATGGTTCGATCTATGATGAGTCTAACAGAGCTTCCTGATTATTTTTGGGGTTTCGCTATCTTATCTGCAATATTCTCACTAAATCGAAGCCCTTCTAAAGCGACAAACAAGACTCCATATGAGATATGGACAGGGAAAGTCCCTTATTTGTCGTTCATGAGAATTTGGGGATGCGAGGCGTGTGTTAAGAATAAGTCTGACGATAAACTCGCACCCAAATCTGACAAATGTCTATTTGTAGGATATCCAAGGGAAACACGTGGTTTTCACTTCTACAATAAACACGAGGACAAAGTGTTTGTGTCTCGTGATGTTGTCTTTTTAGAACATGATTTTATTTCTAAAAGACAGAGTGGGAGAAAATTTGAACTTGACGAATTCCAAGAGTCACAAACCGAAAAGGACGTAGAGGAAAACAAGGAAAACGTTCCCTCTTTGTCCAACGCGGTCATAATTCCTTTGGAATCTAGGAGGTCAAGCAGAATTAGTCATCAACCTGATAGATACCTTGGTATTATAGAGGAAGGTGGTGACTACAATGTGTTACTTTTAGAAAGTAACGAACCTACTACCTACAAAACAGTCATTTCTAGTCCCGACTCAAAGCTATGGCTAGGAGCCATGCAATCCGAAATGGATTCTATGTACGACAATCAAGTATGGGACTTGGTTGATTTACCTAAAGAGGTAAGACCTCTTTGGTGTAAGTGGATCTATAAGATCAAAAGCGGCATAGATGAACATAATGATGTTTACAAAGCTAGATTGGTGGCAAAAGGTTTCACCCGATTCATGGTCTTCACTATGACGAAACCTTTGCCCCAGTCGCCATGCTTCGGTCCATAAGGATTATCTTAGCGGTTGCCGCATTTCATAATTATGAGATTTGGCAAATGGATGTCAAAACCGCCTTCTTGAATGGGATTGTAGAAGAGGAAGTGTACATGACACAACCTGAAGGTTTTGTGGATCCATCAAACCCTAAGAAGGTGTGCAAACTTAAGACATCCATCGATGGTCTTAAACAAGCATCAAGGAGTTGGAATCATCGTTTCCATCATGTAATTAAACAAAATGGTTTCACTCGAAGTGTTCAGGAACCATGTTTATAAATGAATTTTAGTGGGTGTAAAGTAACCTTTCTTGTCTTGTATGTAGATGACATACTACTCATTGGGAATGATATTCCAATGCTCACTTCTGTGAAGGAGTGGCTTGGGATTCATTTGCAAATGAAAGACTTAGGAGAGGCTCAGCGCATCTTAGGTATACAGATCTATAGGGATAGATCTAGGAGGATACTAAAATTTAGTCAAGAAACTTATATTGATAAAATTCTTGATCGGTTCAACATGAAATTGTTGGAGCTAGTGTCCTCCACAGTTAGTGTGATAACAACTAAGGTTCACAGGGTATACTTTGTATTATAATCAGTTGATTAACGTTTAACGATAACGATTGGCTTGCTAGATAAGTTTGACGTTATTGTCATACAGATGGCGGTGATCAACTGATCCCTAAAAGTCACACCCAAAGGATGTGTTTGAGAGATGTGATTATTTGAGAAAATAATCATATTGATGCCTTATTAAATGACTAAAAGGTTAGTCGATGTATTTGACTAAAAGGTTAGTCAAATGTGATGATGATACAATTATTTAATAACGATTAAATAATGTTAGCTGGTAATTGAATATAAAATGTTATATTTAATCCATGTATATAATGTTGGTCTAAACTAAATGTAAACTGTTATATTTAAGTTGGCGGATATGTATTTCACGATATTATTATAGTGTATTGGTCCGGCATTACTCGGTTTATGTGACGGTCCATTACTAGTAATAATTAGAATACATATTACATTATATATATATATAAAATAATATATGCTAACTACCTAATATAGGTTGAGATAAATAAGGAAACTAGGGTTTTGATTTTGTGGCTTTCCTCTTGTAATCTCACGGCACATGTGAGATAAAAGAAAAAAAAAATAAAACCCTAGGGAACTCTAATCTCACGGGACACACAAAGAAAAAGAGAGAAAGAAAATTCTGATTTTTATCTCTCTCATTGATCTTCATATTCATCATCAATATACACACAAAATTAGAAGTAATTTTTTGGGTATTCGTTCTAGCACGACGAAGGCATTTCTTGAACCATCTTTGGTGCAACGATTAGGAGAATACCTACTTTGGTATTTGTTCTTAGGCCTTTTACTAGGACCGAAGGTTATTTCTTAATCTCTTGTCTTATATTATGCAATTTCATTTATGACTAGAAATTCATATATTTATAATTTCATGATAATCCGAAATTTTAAAGGGAAGTATACCGATATTACCCACAAGTGGTATCAGAGCATTTGGCTATGAAATTATATTATATGTTTTCATATTTGATGAAATATAAGATTAGAAATTTTTGTTTTGTTTTTTTTGTTTTTTGTTTCGGCTGAAAGAAGAAAAAAAAACTAGGGTTTGTTTTTTTTCGTACTGTTCACGGCCAGGGGAAAAAAAAATTTGGTACTGTTCACGGCACTGTTCAGCCGTGAGGAAATTTTTTTTTTTGCCTTGTTTTTCCATTTTTTATGCATAAATGTTGTTGTTTTAATTAGTTAAGATAATAATATAATGAATTAGTTGATGTTTTGATTTAATGAGGATTAAATTGAAATGAAAATGGAATTTGTTTTGGATGTTAAAGAACATTCATTGTGCTAAATTTTTCGGTATGAATTTACAAAACAATTATGATTAGTTGAGTATTTTGATAATCGATTAATCATGATTTAGATATTCATTTTAAAAGGATAATTTGAATCATCTAGTTTGTATCAATGTTTAATAATGATTAGATGTTGAAAGTTTGTACCGATCAAGTTTTATTAGCATGATCAAATTAAAAATTGGGGTTTGTTTTTGTTTTTGTTTTTATTGAAAACCGAAGAAAAAATAAATAATTTTTTTTTTGTATCTGCTACTGTTCACGGGTACTGTTCATCCGTGAATAGTGAATTTTTTTTTTAAATTTTTTTGTGTTGTTTATTGCATTATAAAGATAATGTATGTTGATCATTGTTGCGAAAAAGTTCACAATGATAGATACCCTATTATTTTAAAAAGGTTTAAAATAATGTTGAATTTAATTTATGTTATACCCGATAATATGAATTAAATTGGATTATGGTTGATTAAAATTGTTGTGTACAATTAAGGAATTGTCACATAATTTTGATCATTTAAAAGGTGGTTTGCATTAATTAATCATCATATTTAATGAATTATGTCTTGAATGTTTAATTTATTTTGTTGATGCACTTTATTTTGTTGAATGAATGAATGAATGGATGAATGGATTATTTTGGTATTTTTACAAGAGGTTGTAATTTGTATTGCTTAGTGTGACCTTAGTAGATTGTGTTATCGTAATGATGGTAACATGGTCTTTGATTTATTTTGAGATCTCGAATCTCCCCTTTGTAATCTTTAATCAAAATTTTTAAATTAGAATGTAAATAGGTTTATATTTTGTAATTTTTAAAAATTGTATTTTTGAGAAGACCAAAGATGGAGATCGGATAGTTCACTCCCGCTACATGGACCAAGATGGAACATCAAGTCAAGTTTCTAGGGTCCATAAGGAAGGATTCCAAAGTGTATTTTTGTTCTATTTTAATAGGATAGGCCACACTAAAGACTTTGTACTTTATTTTTCATTTTTCCGTTCTTATTATTTTTCTTTTGCATGATAGTTATTGCATCATATTCCGCCTAAACCAAACCACCTACTACTACATAATTGCATGAAAGTTGACTCATATAGATTGTATGTTAATTATCATGGACATCCAGATGTCACTCAAAATTCTAAAAGCTATCATCTTAAATTATTCATTCTCAAAATGCTAGATCATTCGTTCACTTAAATGAATAAAATTAAAGCTCATGGACCTTCCTCTAAAATCCAAAATTGAGATTAGTCTTTATAGGGAAAACTGTTATGAATCTCTTCTTTGTCGGTAGACATATAGGACCTTACTCTCCATATGATCCCTTCTACGTTGGGTAAGTAGTATGTGTTGACCTATTTTACCTCAACATTATAGTCCGAGTAATATCTCGTGATTCATGATGGACTAAAGATAGAATTTACAGAAATTTATCGACCAGGAATTCTAAAAGTAGAATTAGCCAAGAAGTTGGCTTATCAATTTACAGAAATTGAGTCTTGGGATCATTTATATAATACTTGAGGGAGGTCGATTGTATAAATGCAAGAGTCTTCGTATTAATCGGTTTTGCATTAGACTTAATTAAAACGATGAAAATGCTTATTATGTTTTATCTCCTTTTCGCAGTGTAGCATTCATTTATATCGATAAAACTGTTATAACAAATGGCTGGACATGCTGATGCCCCTATGCCGAGTGCCACGCTCGCACGCGAATCCTGGCTTAAGATGTTCATGGACAACATGAATCAGTACACGCGACTGAAGAATAACGGGTCCAACTTTGCGGACTGGGAGGCTTCATTACGGAATGCTGCCATAGCTGACGGTAAGCTCAAGTACTTGACTGAGCCACTACCGCCTAACCCAGGCCCCAATGCAGGAGGAAATTAATCACTTGATTATAGTGATTTAGTAATGGAGGCGGGTGCGATAAAGAACGTACTCATCTTTTCAATGGAATCCAATTTGCAAAGACGATTCATTGCCCAAGGTGCAAACAATATTTTCACCACGCTCACTAACGAGTTCTCAAAAGCACCGCAGATCGTTATGTATGAGCTTACCACTCGCTTCTTTGAAGCGAAACTCCAGAAGGGCCAACCGGTTAGCCCACACATTCTCGATATGATCGAGAATCTCGAAAAACTGGAGGCACTTGATTGCAAAATCAAAGAGAGCGTGGTCATTGACCGCATGCTTCATTCACTTCATGATGGTTTTGCCCAATTCAGGGCAAATTACTATATGAATGATTTGAAGAGAAATCCTCATCAGCTACACTCACTTCTTATACAGACTGAGAAGGATCTGAAATTGAGTGGGAGCCCGAAGCAAGACATTCTCATGATTGCAAACAAGGGTAAGGGTAAGGGCAACGCTAAGGCGACCTAGCTGTAGGGAAGCCGAAGTTCAAGAAGCCAGGAAAGGGCAAGAGTGGGCCTGGTGAGACTAGCAGTAGCTCACAAGGCAAGACAAAGAGCAAAGAAATCATGGAGTGCCACCATTGCCACAAGAATGGGCATTGGAGGCGGAACTGTCCCGTGTATGGTGAAGACGTAAAAGCAGGCCGCGTCACTCCTGTTGGTATGTCTTCTTTTATTCATATGATTGAGATTAACCATGCAAGTTTCGGAACTTGGGTACTTGATACTGGTTGTGGTTCTCATCTGTGTAATCATTTGCAGGGCCTAAGAAACATCAGAACTCTCGAAAAGGGTGATGTGGACCTGCGAGTGGGGAATGGAGCAAGAGTAGCTGCCATTTCAGTGGGAACATATGTAATCCAACTCCCGAGTGGATTTAAATTATTTTTAAATAACTGTTACTATGTACCCAGTTTATCTAAAAACATTATTTCAGTTTCCGTACTCGATAAGGACGGTTTTTCATTTGTAATAAAGGATAATAGATGTATTTTCTCCTTTAACGAAATGATTTATGGTAAAGCAGTTTCCATGAATGGGATTTATGTTTTAGATCAAACCACAAATATATTGCATGTGAGTAATAAAAAGGTAAAGGTTGGTGACAAAGATCAAACCTATCTATGGCATTGCCGTATGGGACACATAAATGAAAAACGCGTGAAGAAGCTCATTGACAATGGGACTATCTCCCCATTTGACTATGCATCATTTGGCACGTGTGAATCATGTCTCATAGGCAAAATGACTCGAATTTTCTTCAAAGGTGTTGGAATGCGCGCTGCTGACCTATTAGGACTCATACATACTAATGTGTGTGGACCTATGTCAATCAACGCTAGAGATGGCTATAGATATTTTATCACTTTCACGGACGATTTGAGTAGATATGGATATGTCTACTTAATGAAGCACAAAAGTGAGTCCTTTGATAAGTTCAAGGAATACCAGAATAAGGTTGAAAACCAGCTGGGTAGAAAGATTAAAGCACTACGTTCAGATCGTGGTGGCGAATATCATTCGAATGAGTTTGATCAACACCTTAAAAACTGTGGTGTAGTACTATAGTTAACTCCACCTGGAACACCTCAATTAAATGGTGTGTTCGAACGGAGAAATCGAACATTACTTGATATGGTTCGATCCATGATGAGTCACACGGTAGTGCCTGATTCATTGTGGGGCTATGCTCTTTTGTCAGCTGCTCTTATACTTAACGAAGTCCGTCTAAAGTGTTGACAAGACTCCATTTGAAATGTGGAAGGGAACAGTCCCTAACTTGTCCTTTATTCGGGTTTGGGGCTGCGAGGCTTATGTCAAGTGGAAACAAAGATAAGCTCGGCCCACGATCGGTCAAGACATACTTTATTGGTTATAAGCCAAAAGGAATGTTGGTCATACTTTTATTCGCATTACCGAACAACGGTTTTTGTTGCGGCTAGTGCGAAGTTTCTAGAGAAAGCATTTCTCGAGAACAAGACGAGTGATAGAACCTTCGATCTGTCGGAGATTCAAGAACCAACAACCGAGCAACCGATGGAGGAAGATGTTCCTTCATCTTCTGCTGTGGTTAATATTCCTGAGGAACCTAGAAGGTCGGGTAGAGTCTCCATACCTCCAGACAGATACATTGGTATGGTCGAGAAGGACGATAGAGACGATGTTTTGCTCCTAGAGAGTAACGAACCCGCTACCTATAAAGGAGCCATGACCTGTTCCGACTCAACGCTATGGCTTGAGGCCATGCAATCCGAGATGGATTCTATGTATGAGAATGACGTATGGGATCTGGTTGATTTGCCTAATAAGGTTCGGCCTCTTAAGTGCAAATGGCTTTACAAGATAAGGCATTCCGTAGGGGGACAACCAGACACCTATAAGGCACGACTAGTGGCAAAAGGTTTCACTCAAGTGAAAGGATTTCACTATGATGAAGTTTTTGCACCCGTAGTCATGCTGCGTTCCATTCGGATAATCTTAGCGATTGCCGCTTTTCATGACTATGAAATTTGGCAGATGGACGTGAAAACCGCCTTCTTAAACAGTTATTTGGAGGAGGAGTTGTACATGGTACAACCCGAAGGTTTCATTGACCATAAAAATCCTAAGAAAGTGTGCAAGCTTAAGCGTTCCATTTACGGACTTAAGCAAGCTTCTCGGAGTTGGAATCATCGATTCGACCAAGTCATAAAAGCAAATGGTTTCACTCGATCGGTTGAGGAACCATGCTTATATGTCAAGTCGAGTGGGAGTAAAATCGTTTTCTTGATATTGTATGTCGATGACATACTCTTGATAGGGAATGATATTTCTCTCTTATCTTCGGTTAGGTATGGTTAAAGAACCATTTTCAGATGAAAGATCTAGGCGAGGCACAACGCATATTGGGAATCCGTATCTACAGAGATAGATCACGACGGATGTTATCACTCAGTCAGGAGTCTTATATAGATAAGATTCTTGAAAGGTTCAGCATGACCAACTCCAAGAAGGGGTATCTTCCAATGACGTCTGGGATGCATTTGAGTAAAGCTCAGGCACCCAAGACATCTAAAGAGGTCGAGCGCATGAGTCGAATTCCTTATGCATCAGCTATAGGATCGATCATGTATGCCATGATATGCACACGTCCAGACGTGGCATATGCTTTGAGTATGACCAGTCGGTACCAAGGCAATCCAGGTGAAACACACTGGATGGCTATTAAAAATATCCTTAAGTACCTACGGAGGACTAAGGATTGGGTATTGACTTATGGAGGAGAGACTGAGCTTTGCGCAACCGGTTACGCAGATGCTAGCTTCCAAACGGATCGGGATGACTCGAAATCTCAGTCTGGATTTGTATTTACTCTTAATGGCGCTGCGGTCAGCTGGAAAAGCTCCAAGCAGAGTGTTATAGCAGATTCTACGACTGAGTCCGAGTACTATGCCGCTTCAGAGGCTGCAAAGGAAGCTATATGGATGCGTCAATTCTTACAAGGACTTGCCATAGTTCCTAGTTCGAATGACCCGATCACCATCTATTGTGATAATAGAGGTGCCTTCTTCCAGGCTAAGGAGCCTAAGTCTAGAAACAAATCTAGACATGTACTTCGGAAGGCTCACATGATCAGAGATTACGTGGAGCAAAAGGAGATAGTGATAGACAAGATTGCTAAGGATGATAACATAGCAGATCCTCTCACTAAACCGTTAAGACATGATAAGCATGTAGGGCACGTTACTTCCATGGGAATTAAACGTGTTCCTGAGTTGTATTAGTTGTTTGTATGAATTAGATACATCCTTTTCATATACTAATAATAACTTCATCGTATTGTTTTCATATTTTGTTTTCATGTGGATTGTATGGACAACATTGAACACCACAAAGTGAACTGAATAACATTATATGTGTTTTGGTCCGTAATCGCCTACATGAGCTGATAACTCTGGCTATTATATTGTTAAGTCGATTGATGGTGGGTTCAACGAGCCATAAGTCAAACTGTTGACTGATCGATTACAAGTACGAGTTATAAGGATACCTCGTAGGACATTGTAATTCGTGATGACGTTATGGAGTCCTAAATGTTTAACAACATTCGGTGCCAGGTCGTGGGTTGGACGTCCATAGTGTTCCTAGAGTCGATTCTTTTGACTATCGACTGTCTCTTGAGATTAAGGCAGTTTTTGGGTGACTTTGGTTTCTTTCTCACGGTCGACCGAAACAGGAGGCCAAGCATATTTTTACTGGGTCATTTCATACTGTGCTTAGATCTTCAGGATTCGAGTTGAGGAAAATATCCAACCCTTTATCAGGTTTTGTTATTTCTCAGGGCCACTCGAGGAATAGTAACTGAAATGCATGGCCATGCTCGAATGATGATTCGTTTATCAGTTGAGTTACTCTCTAGTCGGGAAAACCACTCTTGATACTAATCACTTGTAAAATACGGCCTTTGTGAATGCGGACTTTGCAAATTGTTTTACATTGAGTGGGAGAAATTTAAGGATATGAGAATCGGTTATCGCACATACACTTGTAAGGACAAGTGGGAGATTGTTGGAGCTAGTGTCCTCCACAGTTAGTGTGATAAAAGCTAAGGTTCACAGGGTATACTTTGTATTATAATCAGTTGATTAACGTTTATCGATAACGGTTGGCTTGCTAGATAAGTTTGACGTTATTGTCATACAGATGGCGGTGATCAACTGATCACTAAAAGTCACACCTAAAGGATGTGTTTGAGAGATGTGATTATTTGAGAAAATAATCATATTGATGCCTTATTAAATGACTAAAAGGTTAGTCGATGTATTTGACTAAAAGGTTAGTCAATGTGATGATGATACGGTTATTTAATAACGATTAAATAATGTTAGCTGGTAATTGAATATAAAATGTTATATTTAATCAATGTATATAATGTTGATCTAAACTAAATGTAAACTGTTATATTTAAGTTGGCGGATATGTATTACACGATATTATTATAGTGTATTGGTCCGGCATTACTCGGTTTATGTGACGGTCCATTACTAGCAATAATTAGAATACATATTACATTATATATATATATATATATATATATATATATATATAAAATAATAAATGCTAACTACCTAATATAGGTTGAGATAAATAAGGAAACTAGGGTTTTGATTTTTGGATGCTTTCCTCTTGAATTCTCACGGCTCATGTGAGATAAAAAGAAGGAAAAGAAAACCCTAGACTACTCTAATTTCTCACGGCACAAAGGAGAAAGAGGAGGAGAAAAATTCTGATTTTTGACACTCTCATTCATCTTCATATTCATCATCAATATACACACAAAATTAGAAGTAATTTTTGGGTATTCGTTCGAGCACGACGAAAGCATTTCTTGAACCGTCTTGGGTGTAACGATTAGGAGAATACCTACTTTGGTATTTGTTCTTAGGCCTTTTACTAGGACCGAAGGTTATTTCTTAATCTCTTGTCTTATATTATGCAATTTCATTTATGACTAGAAGTTCATATAGTTATAATTTCATTATAATCCGAAATTTTAAAGGGAAGTATACCGATATTTCCCACAAAAATAGTCTAAGAGAGGCTTTCTTCCTATGGGTAGTGGGATCACTTGAGCAAGTCAGAGTGCCCTACCAAACCCGAGGAGATTGAATGCATGAAATTGATCCCTTACGCATCTGTTGTTGGATCAATCATGTATGTTATGATGTGCACTCGTCTCGATGTTGCATATGCTTTGAGCATGACAAGTCGTTACCAAGCCAATCCAGGTGAGAGTCACTGGATAGCCGTAAAGAACATCCTTTAGTACTTGAGAAGGACCAAGGATTCATTCTTAGTGTTTGGAGGTGAGACTCAGTTGCGTGTAAAGGGTTACGTGGACGCCAATTTCCAGACAGATAGGGATGATATGAAATCCCAGTCCGGCTATGTTTATCTGATGCATAGAGGAGTTGTTTGTTGGACGAGTTTCAAGCAAAGCGTTACATCGGATTCTATAACAGAAGCAGAGTACCTTGCAGCGTCTGAAGCTGCAAAGGAAGCTGTGTGGATTCAGCAATTTTTCGAAGGACTACGAGTAGTCCCTACTGGCAAAGATTGTATCACGATTTATTGTGATAACAGTGGGGCTATCTTTCAAGCAAATGAGCCCAAGTCTAGAAATAAGTCTAGACATGTACTTAGGAAATATCATGTAATAAGAGATTACGTAGATTGAAAGGAAATTGACATTTGTAAGGTTGAGACAGATGATAACATTGCTGATCCTTTAACCAAGCCTTTATCAAAGGATAAGCATGATGGTCATATCGTCACAATGGAATTGAGACGAGTACCAGAATTCTTTTAGATTATGTAATGTGTAATGATTGAATGTTGTATTAATTATTTTATATATGATCATTGCATTCATTGTTTGAGTTTTATTATAAACTGTTTTATTTAGTTTGACTAAATTTAATACTTTGTTTATCCGAATAGATTGTAAGACATATTCAAGTGAACATGACGAACTTAGTATTTTTTCCCTAGTCACTCAATAAGGTGACGTCTCGAAGTGACTAGATTGTAAGTCGATTGATGATTGGTAGCACCATGGGGTCATGGAGATGACTGGTCGATTACATAGACAGACTGTATGACCCTTTGTCGGACAATGACCCTTGTAGAGACCCTTAAATCAATTATTTAATGCCTGGTCGTGGCAGGGTCTTCTATCTTATTCCTATGAGTCGATTCTTTTGACTGGCAACCGTCTATCTGAGTCAGTGCAGTTTCCGATTGGCTTTGGTTGGTGTTCTAGGTTGTGCCGTGAAAGGAGGCTGATGGATATCTTCTGGGACATGGTGATCTGCATCAAATAGAGTAGATGAGTCAACAGGAATTGTCCACCCACGTTGGGTACAAACATCTTCAGGCCACTCGAGGAGTACTTATTGGAAATGCGGGCCACGCTCGGAAAGGGATCTATGGTAGATTTTGTTAGAGCTAGTGTCCTCCACAGTTAGTGTGATAACAGCTAAGGTTCACAGGGTATCCTTTGTATTATAATCAGTTGATTAACGTTTATCGATAACGGTTGGCTTGCTAGATAAGTTTGACGTTATTGTCATACATATGGCGGTGATCAACTGATCCCTAAAAGTCACACCTAAAGGATGTGTTGGAGAGATGTGATTATTTGAGAAAATAATCATATTGATGCCTTATTAAATGACTAAAAGGTTAGTCGATGTATTTGACTAAAAGGTTAGTCAAATGTGATGATGATACGATTATTTAATAACGATTAAATAATGTTAGCTGGTAATTGAATATAAAATGTTATATTTAATCCATGTATATAATGTTGGTCTAAACTAAATGTAAACTGTTATATTTAAGTTGGCGGATATGTATTTCACGATATTATTATAGTGTATTGGTCCGGCATTACTCGGTTTATGTGACGGTCCATTACTAGTAATAATTAGAATACATATTACATTATATATATATAAAATAATATATGCTAACTACCTAATATAGGTTGAGATAAATAAGGAAACTAGGGTTTTGATTTTTGTGGCTTTCCTCTTGTAATCTCACGGCTCCTGTGAGATAAAAGAAAAAAAAAACCCTAGGGACTCTTAGATCTCACGGGACACACAAAGAAAAAGAGGAGAAAAATTCTGATTTTAATTCTCTCAATTCATCTTCATATTCATCATCTATATACAAACAAAATTAGAAGTAATTTTGGGGATTCGTTCTAGCACGACGAAGGCATTTCTTG
>JAIUZE010034324.1:0-15291 GCA_022085475.1 Heliosperma pusillum | reverse complement strand
CTCGGTCAATCATAGACGCCGAGTACCCAAATTCGGTAGATCAATTCACGAAAGAGGCGGAAAAGAGCACAAGCCTCATAACAAGCGGTACGCTACATGCAAATAACACCACCTCGCAAGTACACAACATTTGACGGCCGGGTCGATCAACGCATAGCGTTCAACTCCCAACAACGTCGTCGTATGCCCACTACACATGCAATTAAGCAGTAGGATACCTCTCCGTTCCGACATTCCAGCCTTACGAACGGGAAGGTAGCCAAGGGAATGAGAATACATAGCACAAGACAAAATAGTGCTCAAACCGACTCATTTGTACAAACCGACTCAAAGTGGGAGCATACCATAAACCGTCACAAAACATGAGAATAGGGATTCATATAAGTTTAAATATGATAACCATGAGTCAATACATGATACATAAGCATTTGAACAAGTTTATGAAGCATAATGAATAAAAACATAGATCACCTCTCCAAAACAATGTTGTTTGAAAACCAACGAAAACAAGGGTCCACTTCAAACGGTCATAACTAGAGTTCTATATATGGGAATGCAGAAATTCCAAGTCGTGGTGATAGCTTAACCTCTTACGGTTCCAACGAGATGTCACACGCCCAAAACAAACAAGTAACGAAGGAGATATGATCATTCTACGAAAAGGGGTCAGTGCAGGAAAAATTCTGTTTCCAGCGGGTGACGCGGCCTGCGCCCTACGACGCAGCCTGCGTCCCCCAACGCAGCCTGCGTCCTTTACGGGACTCAAGGACGAACAAAAATCAACATGTTATCAACAACACAAACCTCATTTATCATTACAAATCATCAATTCTCATATCAACTAACAACTAACAACATCCATCGACAACAATACAAGTCATAAGCTTACTAACCATAATCTACATACGGTTTCTATCCTAGAAATCACATAAAACACGTAAATGATACCGAGTAACCCTTCACCGTTACCTTTACGCGTCTTTAAACGGTTACTAAGCTTTCCTAGTCTCCACCTATATACAATTAGATAATAAAAGATGAATATAATTCACCTAGAGAAAGACGGATAATTTCAAAAGCGAGAAAGACGGTAATTTTATTACCAATACGGATAGAGGAAGCTAAGAGGGGAAGAATAAGACGAACTTACGTGAATTTGAACAAGAAATGAAGGCGTAGCGATGATTCGAAGATGGATGGAAATGGAGGCAAGGTTTTGGGTTTCTTAGAGAAGAAGAAATGAGTTTGGTGTTTGTTGAATGAAAAATAGGTTAAAGAGTATGAGGATAAGTAAGGAAAAAGTCAACCAAAAGTCAAAGACGGTTCCAAAGTCAAGAAAATTCAAACTCGACTTAAAATTCAAGAAAAGTCAAAGACGACTTAAAATTCAAGAAAAATCAAAGACGACTTAAAATTCAAGAAAAGTCAAACTCGACTCGAAAGTCAAGAAAAGTCAAACTCGCCTTAAGACGGGATTTTCATGGAATCTCACAGAAATTCCAAATACGAACTCGGAAATTCTAAATTCGACTCGAAACATAAAAAGCTCATTTAAAACTTAAATTCGCTGAAAAGATTTCGTAAAATATTTCTACTAGAAAAATAGGGTACATTTCCGGGTGTTACAGTTTCTATTTCTAGACCGATGCAACTCAAATGAGCTCAAAAATTCAAGAGTTAATTGGGGGAAAGTCTCATAGCTAAAGTTCATGCTAGCACTCATACTTAGACCCCTAAACAACACTTTAACATGCTCAAGAAGTTTCATATGCCGTAAATAAGAAACGTTGAGGAACTTAGTAGCCCTCATACCTTTGCTTTTAAGTACGCACCATTTTTGCCATTGCTCATGTGAGCTAAATTGTACATCCGGGAAGCTAGGATCATGCATAGCATTCCCTTGATTCTCGGGTTGTTCATTAGCATCAAGCATATCAATATCCTCCTCTTGTGCTCTACTACTCTCTCCTTGAGTGGAGGTTCTTGCCCTCTTTGATTTCCTTAGTAAAGGTGCCATTTTCTACAAATAACTAGTATTAAAACACTTCATTTGTAAACAGAAGTGGATAGCATAAGTGTTAGAATACTAAGCTTTAAGCACAAATTCAAGTATAGTGACCCTAGTAGAACATTGTCATGCTATCTTTAAGCACAAATGGATGTTATAAGCATAGCAATATGCTAATTAAGTGAGCAACATATACTTGAATCATTAATTTGGCTACTTCCTAAGGTACTAATGCTAAATTATCATAATAAGACCATAAGTGCATAGTATAAGGCATGAATTCAAGCATCATACTATCACTTAAACAAAAGCTCTTAGCATAAAGTTAAGATGAGCATCTAAATTAGCAAATAATCATCCAAATCAAAGTAATCATCCTAATTAATCACTAGAATTCACTCTATAGCATGTAAGAATCATTGGAAATCCAATTTAAACAAGTTTTACAATCAAAATCAAGAACCCCCAAATTGGAGTTAGGGTTTGTTTATGTTGGATTTCTGAAAAATATAGAGAAATTGAAGTAACTAAAGTAGAAATAACTTACTTGATGATGATTTGTAGTTGCCCTTGATGAACTATAGAAACAAATTTTGCAAGAATAGACTAAGAATTGAGGGTTTTGAGAAAATTTATGCTTTTAGATTGAAGAACACGAGTATAAGGTAGTAAACAAAAGGGTAGCAAATAGGTTTTATAGAAGAAAATAAAGTGAAACACGAAACAGACAATTTACCCGATCGGGTAGACATGAATCCGATCGGGGAAACCTGCTGCTTCGGATTTGGTGTCTATTTTCTTTGCCACTTGCTCTTACCTTTTGGCTATGTCCTTGAACATACTTACTAACCTTAGTGATCTTGACAACTTGTGCCAAGGATAGCTTCGTCTTGTCTCAATAGGTCCTCCGATTCTAAGTACGAAAATCTATTAACGAAATATGCATAATAACAAGTAAAACGAAGAAAGTGTTCCTAACTATTACAACATAAAATCCAAAAATATAGAGTCCAAATATAATAGTCCAAAATAAGAATCATTGTCTAATAAGTAAAAGAAAAGAATGCATAAAGAAAAAGAAAAGAAAAAGACGGGTTGCCTCCCGACAAGCGCATTTTGAGTCATGCTAGACTTTGTTGTTTTATCCCTCCTTAAGACTTATGAAGGGATTTTTAGCTCTTAGTAGCTGGATTCGTCCTTGAAGTTTTCCTCATTTTACCTTTTTGCCAACACCAATAGCAATCTTGTCATTCCTCCGCAGCTTTAAAAGCCTCTAGGTCGCCATCCCCAACACTCAACACATCCCCCTTTTTGTCAAAGGTGGCACTCGATCCACCTATTTCAAATGTGATCCTTTCTCCTTTCACGTCAATACATGCTCCAACCGTGTTTAGGAAGGGTCTCCCTAATATGATATGGTCATCCCTTTCTCCCTTTGAATATATTACATAAAAATCGACGGGGGCGAGGAAGTACCCAATCCAAATAGGGACATCTTCCACAATACCTGCCGGAGTATGCATAGATCCATCGGCAAGTTGGAGGCTAGTACTAGTGAATTTCATTTGTATGGGGCAATGTTCATGATAAACATCAAAAGGCATGACGCTAATTGAAGCTCCTAAGTCACACAATGCACCTCTTACCTTATGGAAACACATGGTGAACGAGATGTTGAAACAACCTGGATCTTTAAGTTTAGAGGGAATGAGGATCTTCCCTTCTTCAAGGTTAGGTTCTTTGTGATTATCCTTGGTTGCTTCCCTTTCCATAGATATCTTGTCAATCCTTTCTTCTAACTTTGAAAGAGCCTCGTTTGTTGCCAAATTTGCCTCTTCAATCCTTTCTTCCAATTTCCCTTGTGCTTTTATCATTGACATGAGCAAAGCTTCGAGACGAGATGTCTCCTCATGTGTAAGGGCTTTGGTTGGGTTGGATAGTGTGGGATTGTTGCTAAGTTCATGGGGTAACCTAAAAATTGTCTCCTTACTCTTTCCATTCCCAAGAGGGTGATCACAGGGTTTGTCACTAATCATGTCAATTATGACAATTGATGGCACGTCTCTCTCTTAGGTATTATGACTAGAGCTCGATGGAGTCAACTCTTCCACTCTCTTTTAGAGAGATAGAATGGCTGATTTGATTGAGTTTAGGCTAGAAAGGAAGTAAGAGCTCATGCTATGTTGGGTTTGGGTTATCTCCCTTAACTTGATATCTATTAGACCATTTTGAAAAGGTGGGTATTGTGGTGTATGCGTAAGTTGGGTTTGATGACCTTGTGGGTGGAAAGGGTTTAAGGTTGTGAGTTTGTGAGTTTGTTCCCACATCGTTGAGGTATATGCCCTATCCCACCACAAAGTTCACATGGTGTTGTAATTGAGGTAAATGGATTGAAAGCTTTGGGGCGATATAATGTACTTTTCGGGGTGGTTTCATTGGATTGACTAGGACAAGCTAAGGAAATTGTAGTGTCAACTTTATTTAAAGTTTCCACTCGACTCTTCTTTCGCTCTCCCCCATTGGGTTGTGAACCTTCCCCTCTTTCATTTTGTGATTTATTTGATAGGTTTGATAAATTGGCTCTAAACCTACGGTGAAAAGCGACAACAATCTCTTCCCACTGCATAGGTCTTGCGGCTTCTTTTAAGCGACGGGTGAACCACCACTTGGCTTCTCCCTTTAGTGATAAAGGAAAAAGTGCTTCTCTAATTTCATTTTGGGTGATTCCCTCCCTCACTATGTTTTGACAAAACTCACAAAAGGTTTGAAGATGATGAGACGGGTTTTCGTCTGGTTTTCCTCTAAATTGGTTACCCTCGATGAGAGCAATCAAAGTCAAATGGACCCTTAGGATCCCACTGGCAAGCACAAAAACCCGGTACCTTGGATCTTCTCTAGTTAGCACCATTTTATCGACCTACAAGAAAAACACAAAAGAGAAAGTTAGAAATGAATTAGGTACGGTTGCACCTAAAAATAGTAGAAATAAAAACCAACAATACATAAATAAACAAAACCGTGCTCCCCGGCAACGGCGCCAAAATTTGATCGGTTCTGTCGCGGTCCCGAAACAAAAATAATTTACCCGGACTAGGCTAACAACATAAGGAATGTAATTAGGGAAGTAGGGTGTCGATCCTCAGGGAGTACGTGTTACTTATGAATTGTTATGAATTGGTTTTCATTTAAAATCGAGTCACTTGAGTTGTTTGTCTGAACTATTAACATAAAATAAAATGACAGGAATATAAATGACGATATGTAAGAACAAATATGTAAATTACAAAACAAAAAACCCAGAACAGAAGACATACCCGATCGGGTTGTCACGTACCCGATCGGGGAAGTCCTCTTTTCCGAATATTGACAACTAATTTCTAACTAAAGACGGTATTTAAATGACAATATTGAAAGTCTAACTAGCTAAACTAATTAACCAGAGAATAACAATAATAAAAACTATCTAGGAACGGGAATAAAAAGACGATAAACTAACTAGATAACAATAAAGTAAACTATCTAATAACAGAAATAAAAAGACAATAAAATAAACTATCTAAAACGATAAATTAAACTAACTAATCAAGTTGATATAGTGAAAGAGAAATACATGTAAAACTCATTAAAAGTTTCATAGATACCAATATTAGAATTACTTATGATTGTCTAGGCCTTGTAGCGGTATATTCCTTCCGGATTCGTACCGACCTTTTAGTGGGTCCTAACGTCCTTTCAGCATGGTTAAGTCACTAAACCCCTATTGATAGTCCTAATTCCTATCCCAACTCTCGTCATAAAGATAGAAATGACTAATACAAACAATTGTTTATGGCCACTAAACAAGGTTATAGAATTTGACACGACCAAAGGAAGAAACAATTTAGACGGTTCAATTGGTAACTACTCTTCTTATAATTCATTTGACTTGTAAATCATTTCAAATATTACAACTCTATTTATTTTATTTACACAATAATAATTTTACAATATTAGATTAAATCTAATCTATGTGATTATGTGATTAAGTAGATTAGCAAGAAAAAGATATATGAAATTAGACTATGAAATGTAAGTACTAAAGTGATTATGGTGATTATGTCAACAATCATTCTAATGATATTTTTAAGGATTATATGATTAGGTAAATTATAATGTGACATGCTAAATAATACTTTGGTTTTAACTAAATTAATTTTAGGTTGATTTTCTACTAACAACAATATTGTGAAAATGATACTAATGAGATTATAATTCATGGTGGTTAAAATTGCATAAGTAAATAAGATTAGAGAATTACCGATAAGGAAAATGAGTATATAAGAATGAAAGTAAGAACAAATACTCAATAACAAAAGCTAAGTAAACACTAGAGAAATACTAAGAAAGCTATAAAAACTTGAAAGAAAGTGTGCTAAAAGAAATGATAATAGATTATTAGATTATTGTGAGATTGTGTGTTTTTATGCTTGGATGATCATTGGCTTTTATAAGGCTGCATGGCTGCTGATCCTCTTGCTTATTCGTACCCTAGTCAATGCTTTAAACCTCCCATTTAAGCTCGGATTGAAGAAGAGCCAAGTAACGTCTTCTTGCAGAAATACCCGATCCGGTAACAGGAAATCCGATCGGGTTTTTGTGTAAGTCGGATTTTCCGTCTTTTCATCTTAGGCACGGAATCCTATGCCTTAGTCTTTGGTCAATGCATTACGGAATTGGGCTTGGGCTGATCTTATCTTGACTTGGGTTGAGTTTTCTTCTTAAAGTCCAAAGCCAAAATCCAAATTGAGTCCATTCGAGGAAAGATGTAGCGGAATTGTAATGAAATTGTGAACTGGCTATCATCAATTCCTTGAAAACTCGTATCCTAGTGTCTTTGCTCCATAAAGTAGGAAAATACAGCAAAACCGCTTCATTTCCTATAAAACGAGTCAAAACACGCAAAATAACTAGAATAGCAGTATTAGCTCGTTAATCACTTAACAAAGTGCATAAATCATATAGAAATCGAGCTAAAACGGGGGGTAAATCAATACAAAATATCACTTGTCAACTATAGATACCTTCCGAGCGTGGCCACGCATTTTAAGCTTACGACTCCTCTTGTGGCATTGAGATTTTAAATAACCCTGAAAAGGGACGGACAATTCCTATCGCACTATCCCCTTCGAATAGCCAAAGCTCATCGTAACCCAAAAAGTTGCCCCTTTGACCTCAGTTACGAAAGTCGTAGAGCATATATCAAAGTCCCTCTGAAACTGTGACATCTTAGGCAAACAGTCTTTAGTCAAATAATTGACTGAAAAAGAATACTATAGTAGCTCTTGCCACGACCAGGCTACAAGAATTACCAGAACTCTATAAGCGGTCACTGCCCAACAGAGTGTCTTATATAGTCTGCCTATGTGATCGACTGGTCATCCCATATGACCCTATGACACTTGAACTTGTCATCAATCGCACCACACCCATTTGGATATAACAAAGCCACAAACAAAAGAGTTAAAACGATATAACTCAAACGATAAAAGTGATTATCATATATGAACCATAAAAACACATTTTTATTTCATATCTCATAATCTAATACAAATTTGGCTTGCGTTTAAGATCCATGGATACAACATGTGAAATGTAACATGTAATATTTGTTTATAAATGTGCATTTAACCAATTAAAATGCAATTTAATTACCAAAACAAATTAGACTAAACATTTAAGTCATATTTTATAATTACGTGTAAATAAAATGGATCATCTCTTATTTGGTTGATTTAATGTACAACTAATTGTAATTATAATCAACCAATTTTGCTTATCTCAAATGTTTCATATTTATAATGCATTCTTAGTAATGTAACAATTAAATTACTAAAATGAATCTTATTTAATCATATTACAAAAAGATATAATTCTCACTTACAATATAAACTTAGTTTAATTTAAGGGATTAATTAATCTGTATCGCTATACAATTAATTAACTTACGTCGTTGTGGGATTGTCCTTTAGTTGTAACCTCAAGCGATCAACTGATCACCACCGTCATACGACAGTAACGTTAAACTCAATTGAGCCAATCGTTACCGCTTTATGTTGATCAGTTGACTATAATATTCATCATCCCTTTGTATTCTTATTATTGAGATTTAATTATGTGATCTCACTATTGTTGAGGACACTCACTCCAATACCTACGAGATAAGAAACGCTAGGAAATATCAAGAAGGGAGCGCAATAAGATGCGAGACTGAAAGAGAGGAACGCTAGATATTAGAGTCCAAAAGCAAGAAATTGGATAGATACTAGAGCTATGAAGATATCAAAGTAAAGGAGAAGATAAGAGAAAACATTTTCTTAAAAGTCAAGCTTAGAAAAATTTGCGTGAAATAAAAAGAAAAAGGTTAATGGTACGAGGAAAGATAAAAGTTTACTCCAAGCACTTCCCTTAACTTAAGGTCTATCTAAGAAAGTCACGCCTATAAAGGTCTAGGGGCTTATATCAAAATGACTATATTCCACCCCCCACAAGTCCACAAAATCTCTTCTATCAAAACTAGGGGGATAGCAAATAAGCTTATCCTCCTAACAAAGGTGTCTCAAAAGGGACCATTCTACTACAACTCATTGAAATCGATTACTTTCCAATTCACTTATCCTTTCACATATTACGGACTCCCAAAAGCGGAATTGCAAAGAGTAATAACATTCTTTTAACTCCAATATTCAACACAAACTCAATGGTTTATGCTCAAAGAGTTAATATAGACTTCTCTACACTAGGTCCATTGCAACTTATATATCCAACGGGCTAACTTATAATCAAGTACACCACCAGTAAACTTAAATCCTTAATTAATCCTCAAGTAACAACTTCACCCTATCAAATCGCTTTAATACTTCATGAGAGTCTCCGATACCATTAGACAAGGTCACAAGCTCGAACCCAAGTATGATAGCTAAACACTTTCCACCAAGCCTATACAAAAACACACTAGTATTTATATAGGATATCACTTAGCCTCAAATACATTTCACACCTTAAGGTATCCTTCAAAATTTCTCAATTATCCTAACTATTGATCCACAAGGCAACACTGA
Organism: Heliosperma pusillum; assembly: GCA_022085475.1. Taxonomy (NCBI): domain Eukaryota; kingdom Viridiplantae; phylum Streptophyta; class Magnoliopsida; order Caryophyllales; family Caryophyllaceae; genus Heliosperma; species Heliosperma pusillum. Next base: position 6,186 of record JAIUZE010034324.1, on the reverse strand, counting down.
TATTATCAAACTCCTAAATCCAAAAGATTAGGTCACCAACAAACTTAAAAGTCTAAGGCCATTCATGCAAATGTACACCATCAATTCAGAAAAATCAGTCACACATATATCATGGCAAACATCTATGCACTATCTAGAGTGCCCCAAGCATATCACACCACACTCACCACTATAGGTGAAACTCAAATCTACACAACTTCCTCAGAGTCTGAACTTCATTCAACCAAAGTTAACACGCCATATTCAAAGAGGAAGGTCTCTACAAGAGGTAATAAGAAAAAGGAAAGATATCAAGGTAAGACAGAGGAAAGGTAACCGGAGAATATCCCAAGGACATGAGATATTGGAAGATTAAAAAGCATCAAGGTAAAAAGAAGAGATCAAGGTACACTACGAACAAGGAGGGTCCTCGATAAGATATAAACACACTTCAATTATGTTTGTCATTCTTCAATCTTTGGCAAAATGTACTTCTAGCCGCCACATGGTCAACCTCAAGATGGTAGATTCAAACAAGCGTAACTGTCACTCAACACAATCAACAAACAAGTTAGAATCTAAAAAGCAACAAGTACACTAAAGACTACCACCTTAGATCCTTAAGTCTACCCGTCTGTCATTCATTATTCATTGGTCAAGTATTTAAGGTCAGGGTGCAAGAATGTGCATCGGGCGCGTTATTGTTATGATACCAAGTGTGAAACCCCGCGATAATACAATAAAGTACAAGGGATCCTAATCGGCAAGTACATCAATAAAATGGAAACAACTCTAATAAACTATAACGCTAAGGGTTATTCGTTGTAAGTACAACCCTCGCTAGTTCACTCGAAAAACCTCATGCAAACGCCAATATGTAACATGTTCATTCAATAAAAATTAACGCCACAGTCAGTGGGGACTAACTCGGGGTTCTCCTAGCCATATCACATGAAAACAAACACAATTAGAGTATGTAAGCATACATTAGGATACATATATAAACATCATGCCTCAATACAATGTAATTGTTACGGACTAACAATATGAGCATATTACTAGCCATTGCGTCACAAAGAAACTGCCCATTGCATAAACACACATATTCTCCTATTTCTAAGTTTCCTACACTAAGGAATTTACTAGCCATTGCATCACAAAGAAATTGGCCTCCACATCACCTAGATATTAATAATGCCTTTGTACATGGCTTCCTCGATAACGAAGTTTTAGATACCTTAGTTCTACACCTTTCGCCAACCACCCAGTGATGATTGGGCCGCATGTTTGGTATGCAAAACGATTTATGACAATTCATAAGTTTATCGTCAAGTAAAAGCTCAAATACTTGTGTCTACCCCTTGGTCGTCATCTACGCACCGGTACGGTCGTTTTGACAGTCATTAAAGTTCATTTGGAGTCCGGGTCGAAAATCGCTTTATTTCTAGAAACTGTTTTAAAATGCCGAGTCGGAACGCTCTAGAATATTATGGATATTTTATTAAATCTTCAAATTCTATCTTTTTGATAAGATATATCTTGTATCTTTTTTAAAAGAAGGTATAGATCTACCACGATTCCGTAATAAAAACGTGGAAATCGTCCTTCTGCAAAAGGAAACCTCTGGGGAAATAACCTCTAGGGAAATCTCTGGGGAGTCCCTTTGAAGGATCGCAGGTCCTGCTACGCCCCTTTCCCAGCTTGTTTTCTCGTTTTTCAGAATATTTTTGGGATAAGTTTGAGTTGTTCCAAAACTCTTCACATTTTCTACTATAAAAGGAGAGGTTCGTTCTCACTTTTTAGGCACGCAAGTGTTCTGCCCTTCTCTTCTCTCTTTGCATTCTCGATTCTGCTCTAAGCTTTTTACATCTACGTGCTTGATCAATCCAGCACGTAAGCTCAGATCCTTCTGAGTACCTGTCACGTTGCATGACCGACCCATTTGACCACTACACAATCAATCAATCAGTAGTTCAATCAACTTAAAAACTCTAACGAGGGCACTTTCTGCGTACATTCGAGTCGAGTAATCACTAAACGTTAACATAGTTAATCTTATTCCGTCAAACATGTAAGTCTGAGGGTGTAAATCCCTTCTTTTTATTTGTATTATTTATTCTGTTTAATTAATAAAAGATTCACGTCAGAAGTAAAGTTCAAAATCTATTTTCAAAACAAAACCTTTTTAGTAGTCGTTAGACGTCGAGAAGAAAAGTATTAGCAGTTGCGTATTCTGGAATGATCGCAGCGCATGCTGCGCCTCTTCCAGAGGCTGTCCTACTCTTGTTCTTCTTCTTCTTCTTCTTCCTCCGGTTCCTGCGATTTTGTTATTTTTATTCCTTTTCTTTTTCATAGCCTTTCATATAAACGTTTCGTTCTCGATTTAAATTCCTAATAGTTCGATAGTAGCGAGTTTTCGTCTTTAAGTTAAAATCGGGTCTTAGGGATTCGTTTTGTTCATATCAAATATCTGAAATTCGTTATTTATACAAATTATAGTAATGAAAATGTTAAATTACCTTTACTCAATTTATAGGTCGATAATTAATCGTAAATATACCAAAGAATGTTAAATGTTTGCAATTATGACTTCACAGTCAGAATTCAACTCAAGAACAGACGCAATGAGCCATGCGCCTCCTCCAGAGGACGCACCTGTTGTTGCGCCTTTTCTGGGTTGAGTTCTGTCCCTGAACTTCCGTTCTCGCTTTGACGTAGCTTTAATTACGTAATTAACTAAATATTACCCGTGATATCGTTCCTAATTTGTCTTTTTGTTTAAAAATCTTTTCTTTTTTCTTCAAATCTTCGTTTTGGATATTTTTCTGACAAAGATCTTGTAATCCTTTGTAACCTTATTTAAGCATTGTAATTGTATGATTTCGTTCGTTTCTCTCAAATATAATTAATTCTAAATCCCCAATTTTGCCATAATTGAGTGTTGATTACATGTTCGCCGACATAATCTAATTCCAATACTAGGATTAAAACGTAGGATGTTGCATTGCATGCATATAATAGATAAAATCTGAACAATTTTCCTAATCATTAGATGAGGCCTCTATCGAGGCGGGCGAGATTAGGTGTTCGATTAAAGAGCTTCCTAATACATACCCTCACCCGTACTCCAGAACTTTGTGAACATTCGTGTTCATTGGCATCCACGAGAGTCATTCTAGACATAGAATGCTAAGGGTAACGAGTTCTTAGTGTTCATGTCATTACTTTGTGTCTTGACATGGCATAAAGTAATCGAACGGTTCCAATTTCCCACAAAAATTGGTGGCGAATCAACAAATGCGTATTTTTACGCTTGTCCTTCCGTGCCCCCCCCCCCCCTAACGAGTTCTTAGTGTTCATGTCATTACTTTGTGTCTTGACATGGCATAAAGTAATCGAACGGTTCCAATTTCCCACAAAAATTGGTGGCGAATCCACAAATGCGTATTTTTACGCTTGTCCTTCCGTGCCCCCCCCCCCCCCCCCCCCCCCCCCCCCGTGTGCCACAGTTTGGCGACTTCGATGGGGATTAAACACTTACGTGTTACCCAGGACAAAACTTGAACAAGGTTATGGAATAATTTGTACGAGACAAACTGTCAGTTTTCATTACTCGACCTTCTTAGGTCATTTATTCGGCCTTTCTAGGCCCAACCTAACCCATTTCGACCAATTGTCCTGTCTGGACGGTCCAAATTCTTATCTGGGCCCAAAGATGGATAGCGATTGACGTCAACCATACCGGTGTACATACTCATGTTAGTATCGAGAGCTTTCACTACTCGAGTACATGGACTAGGAACCTACCTTACTCATGTTTGGTGCGGACCTCTCTACATACCCGGGTTTGATTGCTTTGTAACAACCCGAAAAGTACCCAATTTTTCTAGTAAAATATCTTACGGATACTTTTCAGCAAACTTAAGATTTTAAAATAGGATTTATTGTTTCAAGTTGAATTTTAAATTTCCGAGTTCGTATTTGGAATTTCTGCGAGATTCCATGAGAATTCCGTTTTTAAGTCAACTTTGACTTTCGTTGACTTTTTCCGACTCGCCTTGTAAGTTTGAAGACCGAAATTTTATTTAAAAAAATAATATTTTTAATTTATTTTTATTAAGATTTATGTGAATTTATGATAATTTAATATAATTATTTTGAATTTATTTGGAATTAAAGAATAACTTTTACGGTTTAATCCCAAACATCATTTAACTATTCCCGAGTCATCTTAAATCCCGAAACAAACCCGAAACCCGACTTTGGCATGAGTCACACACCCCATGTCATCTTTTTCCACTCACTTTGGATATTTTAATTAATATGATTAAACTAATAATAATATCTAAGATATTTATTAACTTTATCGATCCGTCAACGAAAATTACGCAAATCGCTCAAAATCAGAACCGGTTTCTCTCATTTCTCACGGCTCCTTTGCCCTCTAATAGGACTAGATATTTTCCTTTCTTTTGATTACAATAACATAATATCTAATTAATATCTAGATATTTTATTAAACTATTATTAAACCTAATTATATCTAATTAATTACTTTAATATAATTATAAAACCCGAGTCAATCCCGTAACAACTATTTCAAAACCCGACTCCATATTTCCTCTATATTTACACGGCTCCTCTCCCACCATTACCCACTAACTATCTTTTCATTTTACACTAAATCAACTTAAAATCTAATTATACTTTCTTTAATCGTTCTTCATCGTTCTTCGTCGTTCTTCGTCGTTCTTCGTCGTTCTTGAGCAAAATCGTCACAAAACCTTCATTTCTTATTCAAATCCGTCCTAACTTATATTTCTAGAATCTCCTCTTCGCTCTTCATCTTCAAGTACGGTTTATTTTCAATTCCGGCAAAATCGTTTTCAACACTTTAATTATGGAAAATCAAGTTTTTAATTCTAATAATGTTTTTCTTGTCATTTCTTATAGGGGAAGATTTTGAAGACGAGTTTGGTGACTCGTATATTTTGGGTGAAGATTAGTAGATGGGTTTATACTTCTTATTTTTTTTGGTGCTAATTGATTTTGCTAGCTAAGGTAACGATTCCGATTTACTCGACGATTTAATGTCACATAGCTTTTGTTTTAGTTTATATTATTGTTACTTATGATTTTTAGTTAGTAACATGATAAGTAGTTGTTATTATTATGTTTTATGAATTTATAACAAGTTTAGTGTTCTTGACATAGTTGAATGATTTAATTATAATCATGATTTTTGTATGGATGATTGTTAAAATGGTTGTTTGTTAATTAAAAACATGTTGGAATTTATTTGGTGTTGTTTGTGGTTGGAGCCGTGGAGAAGGGCTGGAAAACCGACCCAAACCGGCCGGTTCAGGCCTGGTTCAGCCGGTTCAGACCGGTCCAGCCAGGTCTGGATTTGGTCCGGGTATGGTCCTTGGGTCTTGTGTCGATACTTGATTGTTTTGTTGTTGTTTTGACGGGTTTTAAATATGTTAAGCATGCGGGAAATATTAAGAAACGGTTTTTAGTAAAGTCGATAAAAACAGCCCAAAACAGCCAAAACATGCCCGTGGGCCCAGTCCAGGCCCGTGTTAGGTCGGGCCCAAATCAGCCCATGAGTCACCTTTTTAGTCTTGTGACGGTTTTTGAGTTTAATGTTAATTTATCGTGTTTTGTAATATTTAGCAAGTGGGAAATTTTAATAAGTAAATTATTTAATTAAAAGTATTTTTCATAATATTATAATTCCTCACATGTTAGAAATTATAATACGAGATTATAGTTTAATTTGATATCCTTTAAGTCAAGCGGGTTTTTTCGTAAGATTTAATAATTCACATGTTAGAAGTTTTAATAAAATAACATGTAATGAATATGTTGATTTTTATGTCTAAGTCTAATTGGTAAAGACTCTGTTTCTAGCCGGTTCGACCAAACGGGTTTGGTCAAACTAAGATCTAGTCAGCCCTGTTTTGACTGATGACCCGTCGCGGGACTCGGGTCGGGGATTTGTCTTCAAGTAAGGTTGTATGTAATTAATGAATTAGCCTTAGTAGATATGAGGAGATATGATATTTGAATATGATTTTTATATGCAATTAGTCACATGATAGGAAGTTTTCCGTGACTGTTTGAATTTGTATGATATGTGTTGTGTTGACTAAGTAACCCAATAAGAGATTATGAGTTAATATGGCCGTCTTGACCATGCTGTTT
>JAIUZE010034323.1:0-15082 GCA_022085475.1 Heliosperma pusillum | reverse complement strand
AGTCAAAGACGACTTAAAATTCAAGAAAAGTCAAAGACGACTTAAAATTCAAGAAAAGTCAAAGACGACTTAAAAGTCAAGAAAAGTCAAAGACGACTCAAAAGTCAAGAAAAGTCAAAGATGACTTAAAAGTCAAGAAAAGTCAAAGACAACTCAAAAGTCAAGAAAAGTCAAACTCGCCTTAAGACGTGATTCTCATGGAATCTCGCAGAAATTCCAAATACGAACTCGAAAATTCTAAATTCGACTCGAAACTTTAAATTCTAAATTAAAACTTAAATTTGCTGAAAAGATTTCATAAATTATTTCTACTAGAAAAATAGGGTACATTTCCGGGTGTTACAGTGCTTCGCTACTTGGTCGAAGAGCCCCCCACCGAACCCGCGCCAAGATCGTCCGCGGTGGTTCGGGTCGAATATGACCTTTATTTGAAGGTTGCTAATGACGTCAAGAATGTCTTGATTTGGTCAATCTCACCCAAACTCAAACTCCAATTGATATCTCTCGATGCATATGCGATATTCACGAGGATAACATCGATGTTTTCGCAAGCCCCTCAAATTCTCCAATATGAGGCGGCTACGAAATTCTTTGACACTAAGCTTCAAAGGGGCCAAAAAGTTGGCCCACACGTGCTCAAAATGGTTGAGCTTGCCGACACCTTAGAGCGTCTAGGGTGCAAAATTCCAAAGCAGTTAGTGGTGGGTAAAATCCTTCATTCACTCACACCAAAGTTCACCCAATTTAGGGTGAACTATAACATGAATGGCATGGAAAAGAGTTTCCATGAACTCCATGCACTCCTCACCCAAGCGGAGAGGGACATGGAGACTAGTGGGAGTGAACCCAAGGACGTTATTTCAATGAGGTTGAAGGACATGAGCCTTGGGGTGAAAAAAGACAAAGGAAAGGGTAAGACTCTTTTCAAGAAAGTTGGCAAGGGAAAGGGCATGGTCTTTTATAAGCCCAAGCCCAAAGTCAACAAACACGCGGAGGCGGATTGCTATTATTGTAATGGCAAAGGGCATTGCTGGAAACACAATTGCCCCAAATACTTGAAAAACAAGAAGGACGGTTGTGTGACAACGTCAGGTAAAATTCTTTCATCACTCTATATGATAGATATTAACTTTGCTAGTACATCTTCTTGGGTATTTGATACCGGTTGTGGTTCTCACCTTTGTAATCATGTACAGGGGGTGAAGGACGCGCAAGCACTAGCCAAGCGTGACGTGGACCTGCGCATGGGAAATGGAGCTAAGGTAGCCGCAGTTTCCGTGGGCACCTACGTTCTTCTTTTGCCTAATGGTTTAGAATTGTATTTAAATAATTGCTATTATGGTACCAAGAACATTATCTCCATTTTCATGTTAGACATGGAAGGTTTTTCATTTTCTATTAAGAACAATCGTTGTACTTTTTCGTTTAATGAAATGGTTTATGGCGAGGCCATTTCTATTGGAGGTATTTATGTTCTAGATATTGCAAAAGAGGTCTATCATGTAGAAAAAAACAAGAAGCTCAAAACAGGTGAACCTAATCAATCTTACCTTTGGCATTGTCGTTTAGGGCACATAAACGAACGACGCATAAAGAGATTTGTTTCATCTAAAGTACTAAAACCATTCGTTTACGAATCTTATGGTGTATGCGAATCTTGTCTTTTGGGCAAGATGACTCGTGCTCCTTTTACGGGAAAAGGGACACGAGCAAGTGAAGTATTAGGGCTTATACATACGGATGTATGCCAAAGGTATGATTGATTAGTTTCACCTAATTTGAGCTTCTTACTCTCTATATGATAAACTTCATTAACATTATCTAGAACATAAATACCTCCATTAGAGACGGCTTTACCATAAAATACATCATTAAAACAAAACGAACAACTATTGTTCTTGATTAGAAAAGAGAAACCCTCCGCGTCAAGAACGGATATGGAGATAAAGTTCGTGGTCAAGGAAGGTACAAAATAACAATTATTTAAATACAATTCATGACCACTAGCTAAGGTGAGTACATAAGTTCCTACGGAAACGGCGGCTACTCTTGCTCCATTCCCCATGCGTAGGTCTACATCACCCTTGGTTAGTGCTCTCACGTCCTTCAGCCCCTGTAAATGATTACAAAGGTGAGAACCACATCCGGTATCAAATACCCAAGTAGAAGTGCAAGCATGGTTAATATCTATCATATAGAGAGAAGAGACGATTATACCTGACGGTGTCACACATCAGTCCTTCTTATCCTTCAAGTACTTGGGACAATTGCGTTTCCAATGTCCCTTGCCTTGAAAATAAAAGCATTCGGCGTCGGCATGCTTCTTGTCCTTAGCCTTGTCATTGTTATACATTATAGCTTTGCCCTTTCCTTTTCCATGCTTCTTAAATTTGGCCTTAGCTTTGCCCTTTCCCTTTTGAACCCCAAGGGCTTAAGTTTTTCAACTTCATTGAAAGAACATCCCTTTTCTCACTCCCACTTGCCTCCATATCCCGTTCGACTTGGGTAAGGAGGGCATGGAGCTCATGAAAGCTGTTGTCCATGCCATGCATGTTATAGTTCGCCCTAGTTTAGGCGAACTTGGGACGAAGAGAGTGAAGGATGCAGCCTACCGCTAGCTTCTTTGGAATCTTAACCCCTAGACGCTCTAGGGTGTCCACATGCTCAACCATCTTGGGCACGTGTGGGCCAACCTTTTGACCCTTGTCTAGCTTGGCTTCAAAAATCCATGTCATAGCATTGTATTGGCGTATGTCAGGTGATTGAGAAAACGCCAAAGTCACCCTCGAGAATATCTCATATGCTCCTAGGGTGATGTATTGTTGCTTAAGACTAGAGGACATTGACCATATCAAGACCATCTTGACGTCATTGGATACTTTCAAGTACTCTTCATAAGCGGCCTTGGCCACATTAGTGGCCCTTGGGCCGGGTTCATTGGGATGGGTTTCGGTCAAGTAGCTCAAGACGTTATCCGATATTGCCGCACTCTTAATCGTTTGCTCCCATTCGACGAAATTAGATCCATCGTCTATTAATATGCATTTGTCCATTACGGACCTTAGCCATGAGTCTTTGCCAAGTTGAACGGTATTGTTATTATTGTTTGCCATTTGCGAATTGAATTACTACAACAAAATTAGGAAATATCAACATTCAATGTTATAAACAATTTTTACTTGTAAAAATAATTTTAAACAAGTCACTAATATAATGACCCCTCACGAAATTTTATAAGCGATTCCGAGACCCACATTTTAGATAAAAATGAACATGTTATGCCACCTTTATGTAATAATACGGTAAGTCAACACTTTTACTAATTTTACTCCTAGAACTCTCGGTCGACGGATTTCATCTAAACCCGTATCCTAGTCCCGAGATAACGCTTATCCCGTTGAGACCAACCCAATTTAGGCATCTGATCGCATCACCCTACTTACCCGAGGTAAAAAGGTCCACGTTGTGGTTGTCTTAATGAACACGGGATTCATATGTGCTTTAATTGGTAAGGCTAAATCTCAATTCAATTTTAAGTTGTGTGAGAGGTCTTGTCAATTTAGTTATTAATTCCCTATAAGTGAACTAAGTCGGCGAATTTAAAATAACGTTGAAATGACAATCGAGAAATAAAAATGCATGTTGGCGATTTTGGCATGAGCGGAAAACATAAACAAGCAATTAACAATTAATATATCCTAGTATGGCCACCTAGCTAATCTTATTAACTAGTTGATTAAAAAATCGGAAACCAACTCCTTGGTCCCTTGCCTCTTCATGGAAAATGCTCCGAAATGGCACCGTCTTTTGGAACACCGACTTCGGAAATATCCGTCTTCATAATAAATAATTATAAAAATACAAATGAATACATAGCAAATTCCTATTATACATTTGATCTATAAAATGAAACTATTAATTATTACAAAACGGCGATACGAGATCGCAATAATTTACAACCGAATCGGTATTGCCTTACATTACGGGTAATACTGATTAAAAATAATCTAGGCCATACTAGGTACAACTTGCATTAAAATAAATAAATGACATTCATTCATTCAACATAAACAACATAAATAAAATGCTGTAAAATTCATGCCAAAATCGCCCTAAACACTTGCCATGCTCATTCTAGCTCGGTTTTATGGATTTTATCGTTTTTTAACCATTAAAAATCAATATACAACACTTAAATTGTATTTAAGCTCAAACTAATTATATAATCTGATTTATAACTCAAATTTAGTCCCCACTAATTTTGTTTGTGTTTAATTAGTTTGATTTGATCGTATCTGTTAAATATAGAGGTTTAATCATAACATTTATGAAATAAACCCAAAATAAAATTAAACATCATAAAAATTTGAAACCAAAATTTTTTTACATTCTGGAACATTTCCAGGAACTTCAAAAAATAAAACATTTGCCCAAAAAAGTTTAAATTAATTTAATGAACAAATAACTTTGTATTTAACTGTTTTATCAAATAAAAACCATTAAATATAGTAAACCAGTGAAACAAATTATGAAATTTCACCAACATGATATAAATAAGAATTTAAAATGTACCAAAAAATTTCAAGATTAGAAATAGACTTTTCAATTTTATGAACATTATAATCTCATATTATCAACTTTTATCTCATAAAAACCAATAAACATGCAATACTTAATTAAAAGTCACGAAATTTTACATAAAGTATTTCAGAAATGTATGTGAGATCATATTAAAATTTCATATCCATAATCAACATGAAACTATTTTTAGTTAACTCTTAACTCATAAATTGCATGTTAACTCGGTTTAAAAGGCATAAATCATAATAAGTAGCAAATAAATCCGTAAAACAACCAAATTTGACCAAAAATATTTTGAAGTCATTAGGTATGCATGTACCAAAAAATTTCGTCCAAATCAAATTTAAACTTTAATTTTTGATTTTATTGGTTATCTTATAACTTTAATAAAAATGCCCAAAATGAACATGCATGCTACAAGCTAGCTTTGATACCACATGAAAGTCCAAAGACCCTAATTAGACTCCTCTAATTATTTACTAATTAACTTATTAATTTAGTATTTAATGATCTATGTAACATGCATGCAAATATAAAGGCATAAATAAACATAAGATGAAATTTTCTTACATTGAGAAATTTCGGTATTTATGGGCACAATAAGAAACTCCTTTTCTTATTGATCTTGAGCTAAAACAAAAAGGATGATCTCCTTTGAATGAACTTTCAATGTAGAAAGTCTCCTTCCAACATGCACCCAAGACTAACCCAAACAATCACTATAATTTTAGACTAGAAAAATATAGTGACAAGTAGAGACTAATATTAGATTTATTAGTACTCTAGTAATATAAGAATATTAGTTGATTTGAGAGTTTTAGAGAGAAGTTGGAGAAAATAGCAAAACAAGTAGAAAATTTTGCAAATGAAATGAACAACCAATATGTCCTTATATAGGCCATATCGCCGGTCATGGTGCTCAATTTTGAGCCTTTATTTTGCTTATTTTAATCTCATGCAAAATGGTAGAGTGTAGGTTAGTATATGATCATGTTCATGTGTCATACATGTCATCATCACATGTAGTGTAAGAAAAGAAAAGAACAAAAATCATTCCTTCCACTACATGGAATCCGGCCTCTTCATGGCTAAATGGTCCATTTTGATTTTTGATATTTGTCCCACAAATACTTATAATCATATGCTTAATTATCTAGTATAATTAAGTGTTAATTTGATCATATAACAATTAAATGATTCAAATTAATAAATAATATATATACTTAACTTTTAAGTAATATATTAGCATTATATCAATATATAATAGGTACCACAATGTCTAGTTAATTTATTTTACAACTCCTTGTAAATATAATTAATTAATTACCTCTACCTCAAAATATATGCACAACCTCAACTAATTTAGTGAATTAACGATTAATTACTAAATTAAATCTTATTTAATCGTATTAAAATAAGACGTAAAATTTATTCAGTCGGTTATCGTATAATTGACTAATAAACTTAACCTGTATGAGTTCCTAACTCAATTTCTAATAAATAACTCTCGTAACCAAACATATATCAAATATATATGCAAAGGACTAATGATCAGGCCTGTCGCAAGGCCAATACAAAGATAAATTACCCAGACTAGGCTAATAAAAAATAAATGTAATTAGGGAAGTAGGGGTCGATCCTCAGGGAGATGGTATTTCCTATGGATTGTGAATCGTCTCACAATTGAGTTTTATCTAACGATTTTCTGGGTTTTGAGGTTTTGAATTCTAAACTAATAAAGAACATAAATAAAAACAAAATAAAAGCAAACTAAATGAAAACAATAAAGCAAATGATGAATTAACAATAATGAGAAGCATCTAGGGAAGTAGGTTCACACATGTAGATTGACATATTGATGAAATTGGATTTAGAGTATGCAAATAATTCATTGCGCGTTCGTAAGAATGATATGTTCATTACAATCATAGATCAGATGGTCTAGCAGGCTTTTAGGCGATTTACTAGGTCTTAATCCACCATGTCATGCTTTGTCTATTCAATTCTCGTATGTCTACCTTGGAAAAGAATTCCATACTAGTCAATGATTTTGATCAGGAATCGTCAACTATCGTTAAAGTCCAAACATGCATAGACACAATGTTTTAAAGGCACAATTTCTTTTATCCAATTGTCATCTTTTAATCAATCTAACATGACTACCCTACACCCTAGAAAGGTGACTACTCACTCATGATAATGTTTAAGATGATATTAACAATGAAAACTAGGATAGGCATATTTAGTTGGTTTTTGACAATAATTTAGACTCTTTATGTGGCGATAATAACGACGCTATTTGACAATCTAAGAAATGAAATGACGATTATAACAACATGAAAATGAATCTAAATGATATGAATAGAGAATAACAATCAAATGGAAAACAATGAAGGACAATAAACAAAAGGATAAATTAGAAGTACCTAGGTGACGATCAACAACGAAAGTGATAGCAATGATAGAAATCCCTTGCATAGAATAATCGTACCTTGAATTACAACTCTTGTACCCAACAAAGTAGACTACAAAGATTGAAATTCTTATTGAACTAAACTAATGTTTTGATATGAAATGGACAGAAATAAACTAAGAACAAAAGACAAAAGAATGAAATGATCTAAACTAGAAAGACTAAACTAAAGAGAAAAGAAAAGAGTATGCTAAAGAAGATTTGTAAAGAAGATTGTTGTGATGGATTGTATGAGATGATTTGAGAAGAGGGGCTGGAGCATCTATTTATAGTATTAGGGTTTCGTGGAGAAGAGGTCGGGCATTAAACACATAGGACAAAAATAGGAAGTTGAAGCCGTCATGCTCGGATCAGCAAGGATACCCGATCGGGTACACCCTTACCCGATCGAGTAAGTGGACATCTAGAAGCTCTTGACTAACGTTTCATCTTCCTTTGCTTTGACTTGACTTCCATCATCCCCCTTGACCTCTTCAATCGGGTTTGTTGATAGGGTTTGATGTAAAGCGATGAATTCTTCCGCCTAATTGATTGATCGTCCGACAACTACGAAATTGTCTTTGCTTCTTCTCTCTTTTGAATTAGTGAACCTTCTCGAAATGCCTTTTGACTTGGTCAAGCTTGCTTCTTCGAATCGTCGGGTTCTAGGCAAATGCTCGGAAATATAGAAAAAGGGCGTAGAAACGTCACTTTCCCTACAAAACAGGTTAGATTACAGGAATTCGCCTAGAAGACGATATTAGCTCATAAAATGGCTTAACAAAGCATAAATGACATACAAAACCGAGCTAAAGTGGGGGTTAAAATCATACAAATATTCACTTATCAAACTCCCCCAAGCTAAACCTTTGCTTGTCCTCAAGCAAACATAACAAACAATACCAGGACTAGGGTTGGAAGCATTGGCTATTACACCATCAAGAAACAAATCTCAACGTAAAACTTTGAAAACATAATGAATCATAACCCAAAAAAAAAGTGGGCAAGAATGATACATAAACATGGTTGAGATTTACATAACGGCGTAGCACAAAGAATTTCACTACAGACTTTCGGCTCTTGCATGATCTTTTGACAAATGGACTCTCACGGTACACTCGAACACTCATGTATGTAAAAGGTGATTTCTTTATGTGTAAATGTTTTTTGAGACACTCACCTATCTACGACTTATGAAAATGTGTCCGCAATCTAATATGGTAAACAATTCAAAACACAAGTCAAAGATCACAATGCACATAGAAAAGAAGCCGAAAAATAAGAAGAAGGCTTTGGGAAATGGGTGAACGGTGGACAAATAGTTATGGTCATGTGAAGGTTAGAATGAGCTAGCAACTGACCAATGATAAATGAATACTCAATCCAAACTTCCGATGAATTCCCAAAAGACGAAAAACGAAGCCAGAAGTAACGGATTGGCTTATTACACACGAAACACAGGGGAAAACTCCTTCTATTGATTTGACATTTTGAGGAGATACTCACAACTTCTTCTCTTATTTGTTTTTTTTTCTTTCTTTTTCTTTTTCAATTTTTCTTCTTTTTTTTTTCCTTTTGAACATAATACTTCACTTCTTGAACTTTTTCGTTCTCCCAAATTCACTTTGACAGATAAGAACAAATCTTCTCAAAAGAGCACCCATACACCATAGTCTAGCTACTAGCTCAAAAGGTAGGCAGTTTTTATTTGTAGCTATTATTTTTGTGAAGCATTTGTATGAAGGGGCTAATTTTGAGGGGCAATTTAAAGTGAAAAAGGCTTCAAATCATAGTGAATCATGAATGCAATGCTTATAGGAATGAAATGAGAACCATACTTATGCGTTTTGACATGACACACATCACAAGGAGAACTACACATACCTAAATGAGACTGGGTATAGATGTACTATTCTAAGGAGGTTCTACCCTACAATATATGTAACTTGCCAAATGTCAAGATCAAGCGTACTCATCTATAGATTCATCCCATGCCTACTGTGTACAAGACTTCCCCATGTATGCACAATTCAATGAATATTGAATCATTATGGTTTGAAAGCTCTAAGTTTGGGAAATGTAACATGATAGCATAATAAACAAGCAAGCAAAGCATGAAAAGCATTCAATTGTGTTCAAAAATCTTTAAATTTCTCTCTTTAAAATCTTCTCTTTCTTTGTCAAAATTTGAAAAATATAACTAAAATGCAAAATGGGAAAATGCAATCCCTCCCCTAAGCTAAACATCACATTGTCCTCAATGTGAGCACGAAGACTAAACATATGCAACGAGATGCTTAATGGGAAGAAAGGAAAAATGAAAGAAGAATGAAGTTTACTAGCCAGCGCAGACTCCCCCAAGCTAGTCTTTTGGACTTGACAAGGAAGGTCTTCAGAGATTCTTCAAAAACTCTTTCATCTGCTAAGAAATCTAACAAAACAACGTAAAAAGGGAAAAGCAAAAATAAAAATGCAAAAAGAAAGGGAAAACACGGGTTGCCTCCCGAGAAGCGCTTGTTTAACGTCTTGCTCGACGAATTCTTCTATGAAATCATTGGGTTGGGGATGGACGCTCCGTATAGACAATATCTAAGCATCCAATGATAGAATTGCTATAATAGAGTTTCAGTCTGTGTCCATTGACTTTGAATTTCTCACCATTGCTAGTCATTAGTTCCACATAGCCGTACTTGCTAACATATGTGACAGTGAATGGTCCAGACCATCGTGATCGAAGTTTTCCCGGAAAGATTTTCAAACGGGAGTTTAAAAGAAGTACTTGGTCACCGACATTAAATTCTTTCTTTATTATCCTCTTATCGTGCCAACGCTTCGTTTTCTCTTTATAGATTCTAGAATTCTCATAAGCTTGCAAACGAAATTCTTCTAGCTCATTGAGTTGCAAAAGTTGTCTATCAGCGCTAAGCTTAGTGTCTAAGTTGAGTTTTTTGATAGCCCAGTAAGCTTTATATTCTAACTCGACAGGAAGATGACAGGCCTTTACATAAACCAATCGATAAGGAGATGTTCCAATCGGGGTTTTGAAAGCTATGCGATAAGCCCATAAGGTGTCATCGAGCTTATTACTCCAGTCAGTTCTAGATTTCGAGACTACTTTCTGAAGAATCGTTTTCAACTCTCTATTTGAGACTTCTACTTGACCGCTGGTCTGAGGGTGGTAGGCTAATCCTCGTATGTGATACACGCCATATTTGGCAAGCAGAGTGTCTAACTGCTTTTCTCCAAAATGAGTTCCTCGATCACTAATCACGGCTCTGGGTACACCAAAACGTGGAAAGATGATCTTCTTAAATAGCCGTATCACAGCTCTAGCATCATTGGTGGGGGTGGCAATTGCTTCTACCCACTTAGAAACATATTCGGCAGCGACTAAGATATAACGATTTCCGTTAGAAGAAGGGAATGGTCCTTGATAGTCAATACCCCAGACATCGAATATTTCAACTTCTAATATGCCGTTTTGAGGCATTTCATGTCTCTTGGATATTTGACCCATTTGTTGACAAGCGTCACAAGCCATAACAAAGTCTTTTGAGTCATTAAACATCGAGGGCCAGAAAAACCTTGATTGTAAGACTTTTGCTACGGTCTTGGACGGACCATGATGACCACCATAAGCAGATGAGTGACATCCTTCTAAAACTCCTTTAACTTCCCACTGGGGGATACATCGTCTATAAAGACCATCTGAGCACTGCTTGAAAAGATAAGATTCATCCCAAACAAAGAATTTTGCATCATGCAAAAATCTCTTTCTTTGGTTATAAGAAAGGTCAGAAGGTAGCTGGCGAGTGACAAGAAAATTGGCCATATCAGCATACCAAGGAGAAGAGTCAGCAATCGCCATTAATGATTCATCAGCAAACGAATCATTAATTGGTGTTGGTAATCCTATTTTAGTTACTCTTATCCTTGAGAGATGGTCAGCGACTACGTTTTCTGCTCCTTTCTTATCCCGGATCTCTAGATCAAAGTCTTGAAGGAGTAAGATCCATCGGATAAGTCGAGGTTTTGCCTCTTTCTTTGAAAGCAGATATTTCAAGGCAACATGGTCAGTGTAAACAATGACTTTCGATCCTATAAGGTATGAACGGAATTTGTCTAAAGCGTAGACAATGGCAAGAAGTTCTTTTTCAGTGGTGACATAGTTGATTTGGGCAGGATCTAAGGTTTTACTAGCATAGTAAATTGCATGAAGGAACTTTTCCTTTCTTTGCCCCAAAACAACTCCAACGGCATAATCACTCGCATCGCACATAAGTTCAAATGGAAGATTCCAATCAGGTGACTGGATTATAGGTGCGGTGATTAAAGCGCGTTTGATTTTGTTGAATGCCTCAAGGCATTCCTTTGTGAAATTAAAAGGCGCATCCTTGAAAAGGAGCTCAGTCAGGGGCTTAGCTATTTTTGAAAAATCTTTTATGAAACGTCGGTAAAAACCGGCGTGGCCAAGGAAACTCCTGATTCCTTTTACATTAGCAGGTTGTGGCAGTTGTTCAATAACTTGGATCTTAGCTCGATCCACTTCAATACCTCTCTCAGAAATGATGTGTCCTAAAACTACACTTTCGTTCACCATGAAGTTGAAAGTCCATAGACCTTAATTAGACTCCTCTAATTAGTTGCTAAATTACTTGTTAATTTAGTATTTAATGATCTATGTAACATGCATGCAAATATAAAGACATTTATATAAGAGAATAAATTTCCTCACATTGGTATGGAAAATATAAGGGCACAACAAGAACTCCTTCTTGTTGTTCTTGAGCTAATAATATGGATGAACACAAGTAATCTCCAAACTAAAAGATCTCCTCTAAGTTGCACCAAGATGAACCAAATAATCTACCCTTATTATTAACTAGATAATAAGATAGATAATATACTACTAATATTAGACTATATTACTACAGTAGTAATACTTAGGAAATATAAGTATATGAGAGTTGTAGTGAGAAGATGAGTTTTGAGAGATGAATGATAAAATAAGCAAGAATGAAGAAGTGAATAAATTGAACAACAATTGCTCAATTTATAGCCACAAGGGCCGGCTCTTTCATCACCCAAGAGTGATTTTTTTCTTCTTATTTTATTGCCATGCAAAGTGGTAATGTGTTGTAGTGAATAAAATGATATCATGTTTACTATTCATGTCATAAGCATATGTTGCTTGTGAGTATGAATAAGAACAACCATCATCACCATTTGACTTCACCATAACCGGCCATGTGAGCCTCAATTTGATCCATTTTGATTTTTGATATTTGTCCCACAAATACTTATTAATCATATGCTTAATTATCTTGTATAATTAAGTGTTAATTTGATCATATAACAATTATATGACACAAATAAATGAATAATATGTACTTAACATTTTAAGTAGTATTCTACCATTATATCAATATATAATGGGTCCCACAATGCTTAGTTAATTTATTTTACAACTCTTTGTAAATGTAATTAACTAATTACCTCTATCTCAAAACCTCAACTAATTTAGTAATTAAACGATTAATTACTAAGTTAAATCTTATTTAATCGTATTAAAATAAGATATAAATTTATTAGTCAATTATCGCATAATTGAAAAATAAACTTAATTGAATTTGAGTTCTTAACTCAATTTCTAACAATTAACTCTCATACATATCGAATATATGTAATGTACTAATTAACTGTATCGTATACAAATAATTAGTTACTATTTGGATTTCATCCTTTAGGTGTGACCGAAAGGGATCAGTTGATCACCGCCGTCATACGACAATAACGTCAAACTCTAGTCAGCCAACCGTTATTGATTTACGTTAATCAACTGACTAATCATATATATAGTCAATAAATATCCCAATTATATTCCATAATAAGATTTATTATGTGGCGCACTATTGTGGAGGACACCTACTCCAACAATCTCCCACTTGTCTGACACAAGTGTGCGTCACCAATTCTCTTGTCTCTTTATCACATCTCCCACTCAACGCAAGGTGTCTTTCAGGTCGCACTTGCGATTGACAATATCTAGAGTGGTTTTCTCGATAGGGAGAGTAACTGTCTGACCGGAAAATCTACCATAGATCTCTTTCCGAGCGTGGCCACGCATTTACAGTAACTTCTCCTCGAGTGGCCTAAAGATGTTTTTACCCAACGTGGGTGGACAATTCCTGTTGATCCATCTACTCTGTATGATGCAGATCACCATGATCCAGAAGAAGTCCATCGGCCTCCTTTTACGGCACGACCTAGAACATCAACCAAAACCAATCGGAATCTGCACCGACTCAGATAGACGGTCGCCAGTCAAAAGAATCGACTTATAGGAATAAGATAGAAGACCCTGCCACGACCAGGCATCAAATATTTGATTTAAGGGTCTCTACAATGTCACTGTCCGACAGAGTGTCATACAGTCTGTCTATGTAAACGACCAGTCATCTCCATGACCCCATGGTGCTGAACCAACCATCGATCGACTTACAATCTAGTCCATTTCGAGCTCACCTCATTGAGTGACTAGGGAAAATTACTAAGAAAAACTTCGTCCTATTCACTTGACTGGGCCCCAACAAATCTATTCGGATAAACAAAGTATTAAATTAGTCAAACTAAATAAAAGAGTTTAAAATAAAACTGAAAACAATGAATGGCATTATCCTATATGAAATAATTATACAACATTCAATTATTACATATTACATTAATCTAAAGGAATTCTGGCACCACGTTCTCATCCCTGTGACGGAATGACCCTCAGCTAGCTTGATTAAGGCTGCGGTGGTTAAATAGCGTCAGCAATGTTTTCATCTGCCCAACCTTACAAATTCATTCCTTTCGGTCACGTAATCTCTAATTACATGATATTTTCTAAGTACATGTCTAGACTTGTTACTAGACTTGGGCTCTTTTGCCTGAAAAATAGCCCCACTGTTATCACAATAAATTGTGATAGGATCTTTGGCAGTAGGGACTACTGTTAGTCCTTCAAAAAATTGCCGAATCCACACAGCTTCCTTTGCAGCTTCAGACGCTGCAAGGTACTCTGCTTCTGTTGTAGAATCCGCTGTAACGCTTTGCTTGAAACTCTTTCAGCAAACAGCTCCTCCATTCATCATATAAACGTAGCCGGATTGGGATTTCATATCATCTCTATCTGTTTGGAAACTGGCATCTGTGTAACCCTTTACACGTAACTTAGTCTCGCCTCCAAACACTAAGAACGAATCCTTGGTCCTTCTTAAGTACTTAAGGATGTTCTTTACGGCTATCCAGTGACTCTCACCTGGATTTGCTTGATAACGACTTGTCATGCTCAAAGCATATGCAACGTCGGGACGAGTGCACATCATAGCATACATGATTGATCCAACAGCTGATGAGTAAGGGATCAATTTCATGCGTTCAATCTCCTCGGGTTTCGTAGGGGCACTATGACTTGCTCAAAAGTGATCACAATTCCCATAGGAATAAAGCCTCTCTTAGAGTCTTTCTGGTTGGAAACGATCAAGAATTTTATCAATATAAGTTTCTTGACTTAATGCTAGTATCCTTTTAGATCTATCCCTATAGATCCGGATACCTAAGATGCGCTGGGCTTCTCCTAAGTCTTTCATTTGGAAATGTATTCCTAGCCACTCCTTTACAGAAGTGAGCATTGGAATATCATTTCCAATGAGTAGTATGTCATCTACATACAAGACTAGAAAAGTTACTTTACTCCCACTAAACTTCATGTAAAAACACGGTTCCTCGACACTTCGAGTGAAACCATTTTGTTTATTACATGATCGCAAGATGATTCCAACTCTGATGCTTTGCTTAAGACCATAGATGGATCTTCTTAAGTTTGCATACCTTCTTAGGGGTTTGATGGATCCACAAAAACCTTCAGGTGGGTCAGTGTACACTTCCTTTCTGAATCCCATTCAAGAAGGCGTTTTGACATCAATTTGCCAAATCTCAATAATTATAAAAATGCGGGCAAAACCGCTATAAGATATCCTTGATGGATAGAAGCCATAGGAGACT
>JAIUZE010034319.1:0-13370 GCA_022085475.1 Heliosperma pusillum | reverse complement strand
GTAGAATCCGCTGTAACGCTTTGCTTGAAACTCTTCCAGCAAACAGCTCCTCCATTCATCATATAAACGTAGCCGAATTGGGATTTCATATCATCCCTATCAGTTTGGAAACTGGCATCTGTGTAACCTTTTACACGTAACTCACTCTCGCCTCCAAACACTAAGAACGAATCCTTGGTCCTTCTCAAGTACTTAAGGATGTTCTTTACGGCTATCCAGTGACACTCACCTAGATTTGCTTGGTAACGACTTGTCATGCTCAAAGCATATGCAACATCGGGACGAGTGCACATCATAGCATACATGATTGATCCAACAGCAGATGCGTAAGGGATCAATTTCATGCGTTCAATCTCCTCGGGTTTCGTAGGGCACTCTGATTTGCTCAAAGTGATCCCATTTCCCATAGGAAGAAAGCCTTTCTTAGAGTGTTTCATGTTGAACCGATCAAGAATCTTATCAATATAAGTTTCTTGAATTAATGCTAGTATCCTTTTAGATCTATCCCTATAGATCCGGATACCCAAGATGCGCTGGGCCTCTCCCAAGTCTTTCATTTGGAAATGTATCCCTAGCCACTCCTTCACAGAAGTGAGCATTGGAATATCATTCCCAATGAGTAGTATGTCATCTACATACAAGACTAGAAAAGTTACTTTACTCCCACTAAACTTCATGTATAAACACGGTTCCTCGACGCTTCGAGTGAAACCATTTGGTTTAATTACATGATCGAAGCGATCATTCCAACTCCAGGATGCTTGTTTAAGACCATAGATGGATCTCTTAAGTTTGCATACCTTCTTAGGGTTTGATGGATCCACAAAACCTTCAGGTTGTGTCATGTACACTTCCTCTTTTAGAATCCCATTCAAGAAGGCGGTTTTGACATCCATTTGCCAAATCTCATAATTATGAAATGCGGCAACCGCTAAGATAATCCTTATGGATCGAAGCATGGCGACTGGGCGAAGGTTTCGTCATAGTGAAGACCATGAACTTGGGTGAAACCTTTTGCCACCAATCTAGCTTTATAAACATCATTATGTTTGTCTATGCCACTTTTGATCTTATAGATCCACTTACACTGAAGAGGTCGTACCTCCTTAGGTGAATCAACCAAGTCCCATACTTGATTGTCGTACATAGAATCCATTTCGGATTGCATGGCTCCTAGCCATAGCTTTGAGTCGGGACTAGAAATGGCTGCTTTGTAGGTAGTAGGTTCGTTACTTTCAAAAAGTAACACATTATAGTCATAACCTTCCTCTATAATACCAAGGTATCTATCAGGTTGATGACTAATTCTGCTTGACCTTCTAGGTTCCGAAGGAATAATGACCGTGCCAGACGAAGAGGGAACGTTTTCCTCGTCGTCCTTTTTAGTTTGTGGCTCTTGGACTTCATCAAGTTCAAATTTTCTCCCACTCTGCTTGACCTCCTAGGTTCCGAAGGAATAATGGCCGTGCCAGACGAAGAGGGAACGTTTTCCTCGTCGTCCTTTTCGGTTTGTGGCTCTTGGACTTCATCAAGTTCAAATTTTCTCCCACTCTGTCTTTTAGAAATAAAATCATTTCCTAAAAAGACTGCATCACGAGACACAAACACTTTGTCCTCGTGTTTATTGTAGAACTAATAAGCACGTGATTCCTTTGGATATCCTACGAAAAGACATTTGTCAGATTTGGGTGCGAGTTTATCGTCAGACTTATTCTTAACAAAAGCCTCGCATCCCCAAATTCTCATAAACGACAAATAAGGGACTTTCCCTATTCATATCTCATATGGAGCCTTGTTTGCTGCTTTAGTCGGGCTTCGATTTAGTGAAAATATTTCAGATAAGATAGCAAAACCCCAAAAATAATCAGGAAGCTCTGTCAGACTCATCATTGATCAAACCATATCTAATAAAATTCGATTTCTCCTTTCGGACACACCATTTAATTGAGGTGTTCCAGGAGGAGTCCATTGTGATACTATACCACAATCTTTTAGGTGTGAATCAATTTCATTGTTCAAGTATTCACCACCACGATCGGATCGTAGGGCTTTAATCTTTTTATTCAATTGGTTTTCTACTTCATTTTGAAATTCTTTGAATTTTTCAAAAGCATCACTTTTATGCCTCATCAAGTAAACATATCCATATCTACTCAAGTCGTCGGTAAAAGTTAATGAGTAGGGATAACCTCCTAAGCTTGGATAGTCATTGGACGCCATATATCCGTTATGTAGTCCAATACTTCACTTGCTCGTGTCCCTTTTCCGTAAAAGGAAGCACGAGTCATCTTGCCTATAAGACAAGATTCGCATACGCAATAAGATTCGTAATCGAATGGTTTGAGTACTTTAGATGAAACAAGTCTCTTTATGCGTCGTTCGTTTATGTGCCCTAAACGACAATGCCAAAGGTATGATTGATTAGGTTCACCTGTTTTGAGCTTCTTGTTTTCTACCTGATAGACCTCTTTTGCAATATCTAGAACATAAATACCTCCAATAGAAATGGCCTCGCCATAAACCATTTCATTAAAAGCAAAAGTACAACAGTTGTTCTTAATACAAAATGAAAAACCTTCCAGGTCTAACACGGAAATGGAGATAATGTTCTTGGTAAGAGTTGGTACATAATAGCAATTATTTAAATACAACTCTAAACCATTAGGCAAAAGAAGAACGTAGGTGCCAACGGAAACTGCGGCTACCTTAGCTCCATTTCCCATGCGCAGGTCCACGTCACCCTTGGCTAGTGCTTGCGCGTCCCTCAGCCCTTGTACATGATTACAAAGGTGAGAACCACAACCGGTATCAAATACCCAAGAAGATGTACTAGCAAAGTTAATATCTATCATTAGAGTGAATGAGGAACGAATTTTACCTGAGTTGTCACACAACGTGCCTTCATGTCTTTCAAGTATTGGGGCATTGCGTTCCAATGCCCTTGGCCATTACATAATAGCAATACGCCCCCGCGTGTTGTTGACTTTGGCTTGGGCTTAGAAAGACCTTGCCCTTTCCCTTGCCGACTTTTGAAAAAGAGTATTACCATTCCCTTGTAAGTCCTCACCCCAAGGTTCATGTTCTTCATTTTCATGGAAAGAAAGAACATCCTTGGTTCATCCACTAGCCTCCATGTCCCTCTCCGCTTGGGTGAGGAGTGAATGGAGTTCATGGAAACTCTTGTCCATGCCATTCATGTTATAGTTCATCCTAAATTGGGTGAACTTAGGTGTGAGTGAATGAAGGATCTTACCCACCACCAATTGCTTCGGAATTTTGCACCCTAGACGCTCTAAGGTGTCCGCGTGCTCAATCATTTTGAGCACGTGTGGGCCAACTTTTTGGCCTCTTTGAAGCTTGGTGTCGAAGGATTTCGTAGCCGCCTCATATTGGAGAATTTGAGGGGCTTGCGAAAACATCGACGTAATCCTCGTGAATATCGCATATGCATTGAGAGATATCAATTGGAGTTTGAGTTTGGGTGAGATTGACCAAATCAAGACATTCTTGACGTCATTAGCAACCTTTAAATAAAGGTCATATTCGGCCTGAACTACCGCAGATGATCTAGGCGCGGGTTCGGTGGGGGCTCTTCGACCAAGTAGCGAAGCACGTTATCGGATAACGCGGCGTTCTTGATCGTTGACTCCCATTCAACGAAGTTACTTCCGTCATCTTTTAGGACACACTTGTCCATGACGGATCTCAACCATGAGTCCTTACCCAAGGTTGCGTTGTTGGATGAAGTTGACATTTCGCGAATATGGTTACTACAACAAAAAGAAATATATAAACATTCATTGTTAATTTACTTGAAAAACATTTTAACAAGTTTATCATTTATATAATGACCTCTCACTAAATTATATAAATGATTCCAAGACCCGTCTTTAAATAAAAAATAGTCATCGCATGCTACCTTTATCTAGAAATGGTAAGTCATTACTTGACTAATTCTACTCTTAGAACTCTTGGTTGACGGATTTCAACTAAATCCATCTCCTAGTCCCAAGATAACGCTTATCTCGTTGAGTCCAATTCAATTTTAGCTTGTGATCGTATCACCCTACTTACCCGAAGTAAAAAGGGACCCACGAGCGTGGTAGCCCTAATGAACACGGGATTCATAGGTGTTACTAATTGGTAAGGCTAATCTCAATTTTTTAAATATGTGAGAGATCTTGTCAATTTAGTTATTAATTCCCTATAAATGAACTAAGTCGGTGAATTGTGAATAACGTTGAATTGACAATAACGGAAAATAAAATGCATGTGTGACGATTTTGGCATGAGCGGAAATAAAGCAAGCAAACAAGCAACGATAAAATCCTAGTATGGCCACCTAGCTAATCAAATTAACTAGATAATTACAAATTCGGAAACCAACTCCTTGCTCCCTTGCCTCTTCACTTGGAACTCCTTCCAAAATGGCATCGTCTTGAGGGAGTCACCGGTTTTCAAAAAAATAATTACAAATATACAAATTCCTATTATACATTTATTCTATGAAATAAAAATTATTAAAATATACAAACTGGCAATACGAGATCGCAATAAAATTACAACCAAACCGTTATTCCCTTACATTACGGGTAATAACGATTAAAAAATAACTAGGCCATACTAGGTACAAAATTTGCATAAATTATTAAATAAATGACATTCATTCATTCAACCATAAATAAAATAAATTGCTGCAAAATTCATGCCAAAATCGTCCTAAACACATTCATGCTCATTGAAGCTCGATTTTACGGGATTTATTGATTTTTAACCATTAAAAATCAATATCGATATTTAAATCTCATTTAAATTCAAACTAATTAACTAAAATATTTTAGAACTCAAAATTAGTCCCTACTAATTTTGTTGGTTATTAATTAGATCGATTTGATTTCATTTGCTAAATATTACGGTTTAATCATAACAATTATGAAATAAAACCAAAATAAAATATAAACATCATACAAATTTGAAACCAAAAATTTTTTACATTCTGGAACATTTCCACAAACTATAAAAATAAAAAACATTTGCTCAAAAAATTTAAATTAATTTTATGAACAAATAGCTTTGTATTTAATTGTTTTATCAAATAAAAATCATTAAATATAGTAAAACAGTGAAACAAATTATGAAATTTCACCAAGTTGATCAATATCACAATGTACAATGTACCAAAAATTTTCAATACCAGAAATGGACGTTTCAATTTTATGAACATTATAATCTCATATTATCGACTTTTATCGTATAAAAATCAATAAACATGCAATACTTAATTAAAGTGACAAAATTTTACATACAATATGTAAGACATGCATGTGAGAGCATATTAAAATTTAATGGCCAAAATCAACATGCAACTAGTTTTAGTTAACTCTTAACTCATAAAATGCATGTTAACTCGGTTTAAAAGCCAAAAATCAAAATAAATAGCAAATCAATCCCTAAAGTCACGAAATTTGACCTCAAACATTTTGAGGTCAGTAGGTATACATGCACCAAAACAATTCGTCAGAATCGTATTTTAACTCAAATTTTTGATTTATTAGTTATCTTATAGCTTTTATAAAAAATGTCCAAAAAGAACATGCATGCTACAAGCTAGCTCTTATACCACATGAAAGTCCATAGACATTAATTAAACTCCTCTAATTTGTTACTAAATTACTTGTTAATTTAGTATCTAATGATCTATGTAACATGCATGCAAATATAAAGACATTTATATAAAAGAAGAAATTTCCTCACATTGATATGGAAATAAAATAGGCACAACAAGAACTCCTTATTGTTGTTCTTGAGCTCTTAATATGGATGAATAATAATAATCTCCAAACTAGAAGACCTCCTTCAAGATGCACCAAGATGATACCAAATAATCTACCCTTATTATTAACTAGATAATAAGATAGATATTATACTACTAATATTAGAATATATTACTACACTAGTAATACTTAGTAAATATTAATATAATGAGAGTTTTAGTCAGAAGAAGGGTTTTTGAGAGATGTAGGAAAAACAAGCAAGAATGAACTAACAAAATGAACAACCATATTGCCCTTTTATAGGCAATATGGCCGGTCATGGTGAGCCAAAAATGGCTCTTATTTTGCTTATTTTAATCACATGCAAAGTGGTAGAGTGTAATGTTGAATGAAATGATTTTAGGTTACTATTCATGTCATAATCACACGTGACTTGTGAGCATGAACAAAAGCAACCATCATCACCTTACCAACACTACTCTAACCGGCCAAGTGAGGTCTAATTTGATCCATTTTAATTTTTGATATTTGTCCCACAAATACTTATTAATCATATGCTTAATTATCTTGTATAATTAAGTGTTAATTTGATCATATAACAATTATATGATACAAATAAATGAATAATATGTACTTAACATTTTAAGTAATATTTTACCATTATATCAATATATAATGGGTCTCACAATGCTTAGTTAATTTATTTTACAACTCTTTGTAATTAACTAATTATCTCTATCTCAAAACCTCAACTAATTTAGTAATTTAACGATTAATTACTAAGTTAAATCTTATTTAATCGTATTAAAATAAGATATAAATTTATTAGTCAATTATCGCATAATTGAAAAATAAGTTTAATCGAATTTGAGTTCTTAACTCAATTTCTAACAATTAACTCTCGTACATATCGAATAGATGTAATGTACTAATTAACTGTATCATATACAAATAATTAGTTACTATTTGGATTTCATCCTTTAGGTGTGACCAAAAGGGATCAGTTGATCACCGCCGTTATACGACAATAACGTCAAACTCTAGTCAGCCAACCGTTATTGATTTACGTTAATCAACTGACTAATCATATATATAGTCAATAAATATCACAATTATATTCCTTAATAAGATTTATTATGTGGCGCACTATTGTGGAGGACACCTACTCCAACATATTGATGTTTATTGGTGAAGTAAAGATGATTTCGTGCATATGTTGTTGGTTTCAATCACTCATTGTTGTCAAACTTGTGTGTGGATCTATTTTGGGGAAGCCATGGTTGAGTTTAGAACAAAATAGAGATGTCTCGACCCAAGTCACGGTCGTGAAACTCATGTCACGAGCGTTAAATAAGAGGCAGAACCAATACCCTTGCGTAACAGACCTTTCACGAGCGTGACATGCAAGTCACGGTCGTGAAACTTATGTCACGAGCGTGACATACAAGTCACGGTCGTGAAGACTACAGTTTTCCTGTACAAACCCATTTTCGTAAAATGGTCATATCTCCTTCGTTACTTTCTTGTTTTGGGCTTGTGACCTACCGTTGGAACCGTAAGAGGATAATCTATCTCCTACATTTGGAATTTCTGCATTTTCATGTCTAGAACTCTAGTTATGACCTTTTGAAGTGGACCCTTGTTTTAATAGTTTCCAAACTTGTTGTTTTGAGATGAGATTTATGTTTCTTACTCATTATACTTCTTAAAATTGGTCTAATGCTTATGTAATCACGCATTGTCTCATGTTTATCATTGTTACATTTATATCATGCTTATATCACATGTTTTGTGTCGGTTTTACATATGTTTTGATATGAGCACTAATTGTAACTTTGTAAGTGCTTTGAACTCTCATTCCCCCGGTCATACTTTATAACCGTTAGACTTAAATTTCGGAGCGGTGGAGTATAATCGTGATGGCGTTGTGCATTTGTTTAGTGGGGATATGACGACGTTGTTAGGAGGCGAACGCAATGTGTTGATCGACCCGACCGTCAAATGTTGTATCCTTGCGAGGTGGTGTCATTGCATGTAGCGTACTAGCTTGACTTTTGACTATAGATTCCGCCTCTTTCGTGTGGTTTAGCCGAATTTGGGGTACTCGGCGTCTTTGTATGTTCGAGTCTTGGATGTGGAACGTCATACCACATGTCGAATCGGGAAATTTCTTATTCCGAGAGTCTGGCCACGTTTAGACTAGGACCGTATTATTATCGTCGTCGTCCTACCGAGAGGATTAGAGTCTTGTGTGTACGAAACGTCTTATCGTACACGATTCCGGGAAACGTCTTATCCCGTGAACATGTTTGTCTAGGTCATGAGTATACGAAACGTCTTATCGTTTACGGTTCCGGAAAATTTCTTATCCCGTGGGCTTCCATTGGCTTGTCTTGCTATTGTACATGATGCTAGTGCGTGCCATTAACCGTGAGAGAATATGTTGTCATATTCGTATGATTTGATGGTTGTTTGTAAGTTGAATTATACGTGAACATTGAGTTGGACTCTTGCATGAATTAGATGATTGACGTGGTTTATATGTCGACTCTTTATCTTATCAAGTATATGCCGCTAACGGTGAGATGTAAGCCCTAGTGAGTATATATTTGCATAAGGGTGTCTTTCCCGAGTCTATTTATAATATGATGCGTACAGTTCATATGTCGAGTTCTATCTTATCAAGTGTATGCCACTAACGGTGAGATGTAAGCCCTAGTGAGCGTATAGTTGCCTAAGGGTGTCTTCCCCGTGTTTGTCTATAATCTGATGATTACGGTTTTGTACTTCACACGCCTATATCTTTACATATTGAAATGCCTATTTATCCTTCTTGTATTTCACATGTATATTTATATATGTATGCTTTTACTTATGTATTTCCGTTTAAGTATGTTATTTGTGATATGGCTGGGAGAACCCGGAGTTACTCCCCACTGACTGTGGCGTTCATGTTTTCATGGATGAACATGTTGCTTGGATGGTTTTGCTTGTGTTTTTGGGTTCGGGTGTGAGCTAGCGGGCGTTAAAGAAAAACGTTTTAAGCAAGATTTACCTCAAATAACACAAGACTCAAGATGGAGGGTCTTTGTGATCAAGATGAAGAGATGATCCGTATACTGAAGATCTTTGTGAAGATTAGATAGTATAGGTCGTCATTCGGTAAGTATTCCATTATCGCTTTAACCTATAACTTTGGATGATAAATGTTTATGCATGATTTTGAAAATAAATATTTTAAATGTTTTCAAAAGTGAAAGAGTATTTTTATATTTATCAAAAGTTTTAATAGAGAATATATTTATGAGATTCTATTGGTTAGTAATACAACTTATGGGTTGTCATGCTACCTAGAGTTTCTAATATATTCTATCTCAATTTGTTGTTAACCTAATAAGCCCACCTAGGGTTTGAGCCACCTAGGGTTTTGTGGAAACCTAGGATTGTGCCTCCTAGGGTTGCGTGCTCCTAGGGTTTCGTGTAGATAGGATATTCGGCCAACCTAGGCTTGTTTCCTTGTTTACCTTAATTTAGGATTCTACTATATCTTTACAACAATATATTGAGATATTAAAGATAAATATATTTCTAAAAGATAAAGCAAATAATATTTTGAGATAACGATATTTCTAAAAGATAAAGTAAATATTATTTTAAGATATTAAAGATAAATATCTTTCTTAAATATTAAGCTAGGGTTTTAGATCTCCTATGCTTTTATTATAAATACTCCTTCCCATCTCAAGCATGAGACACGCGAAATACACGACACATACATACTCATTGAGAGAATTTTCCAAAATCGTTTTAAAGCAAACCTTGAGCAAAATATTTATTATTTTTAGTGTTTGTTTTTCAAAACAGTCGTGCATCAATCTTTGTCAATCGCTCGCGTGAAATACGTTATTAGATAATAGTACATCACATAATCTTACAATTCTTTAACGAGAATCTGTGTGAGTTATATTGTACTTTCTTATTAACGTAAGATAGTATAGAGTATTTAGCAATACTCACCTTGAGTTATAATCATAGTTGATTATACGAGTGGGTTGATTATTTTTGTAATCCGTAGAAAGGTACTAAGAATTATTAATCGAGAATCGTGGACGTAGGTTTCAACGTGCGAAACTGAACCACTTCAAAAATCCGTGTGCCTCTCTTTACTCTCTTTACTTTTCGTTATTTCGTTACTAGTGCTTACTTTGATTAATTAATTAGTTGATTTTAATCTATAAGATCAAATAATTAATTACATATCATATAAATCGAAAAAGTGGGGCTAGTTTTTTAATACTCAATTCACCCCCCCTCTTTCGTATTCGATCAATAGAATCTACAATTGGTATCAGAGACTTGTTTCCTTGTTCACCTTAATCTAGGATTCTACTATATCTTTACAACAATATTTTGAGATATTAAAGATAAATATATTTCTAAAAGATAAAGCAAATAATATTTTAAGATATTAGAAGATAAATATCTTTCTTAAATAGTAAGCTAGGGTTTTAGATTTTTATCTCTTATGCTTTTATTATAAATACTCCTTCCCATCTCAATCATCGTGAGACACGAAATACACGACACACGACGACACATATACACACATTGAGAGAATTTTCCAAAATCGTTTTAAAGCAAACCTTGAGCAAAATATTTATTATTTTTAGTGTTTGTTTTTCAAAAATAGTCGTGCATCAATCTTTTTCAATCGCTCGCGTGAAATACGTTATTGGATAATAGTACATCACATAATCTTACAATTCTTTAACGAGATCTGTGTGAGTTATATTGTACTTTCTTATTAACGTAAGATAGTATAGAGTATTTAGCGATACTCACCTTGAGTTATAATCATAGTTGATTATACGAGTGGGTTGATAATTTTTGTAATCCGTAGAAAGGTACTAAAGATTATTAATCGAGAATAGTGGACGTAGGTTTCAACTTGTGAAACTGGACCACTTCAAAAATCAGTGTGTCTCTCTTTACTCTCATTACTTTTCGTTATTTCGTTACTAGTGCTTACTTTGATTAATTAATTAGTTGATTTTAATCTATAAGATCAAATAATTAATTACATATCATATAAATCGAAAAAGTGGGGCTATTTTTTAATACTCAATTCACCCCCCTCTTTCGTATTTGATCAATAGACTCTACAATCGGTATAAGAGCCTCGTGCTCTTGATTGCCTTACAGCAAGGAGTCTGATCCGTTTTATCCTTTTATTTTTATTTATTTCCGCTGCATTTAATTTTATTTTAATGGATTCCAAACATCTGAAGTGTCTCTTATTCAATGGGAAGAAATATAGTTTATGGAAAAATATGATGACCCATTACATAAACGGTAACGATTGGTAATGTTGGCTAATCATTAAGAATGGCCATAACAAGATCATGCTTGGATCTGTTACTTGAACTTCCATCGAAAAGAAAGAAGATGACTATGTTGAGGCAGATTATAAGAAAGCTGAGAAAAACTCAAAAGTTGTCAGCCTGTTGCAAAACGGCATGATTTCTACTGAGTTTGACCGTTTCTCATCTAGCTCTACTGCCAAGGAAATATGGGATGGTCTTGAGTTAGCTTATGAGGGGACAACTATTGTCAAAAAGCAACGTATTGCATTACTGATGCGAAAATACGAATTGTTCTCTATGGAGCAAAATGAATCACTTGACAGCATGTCCACTCGCTTCTCTAGTATCATTAATGAATTGAAAAATCTTGGAAAAACTTTTGACTCCGAGGAAATTGCCAGGAAGATCCTTAGAAGTCTATCTAAACGATGGAGACCTAAGGTGACGGTAATTGAGGAATGTAAAGACCTATCTAACCTATCTTATCAAGAGCTACTCGGAACCCTAATGGCTCACGAGATTACTCTTGATGAGGATGAGGCAAATGATAGTAATAGTAAGAAAGTGGCTTTACAAGCCGAGTCTAGTGAAAAACATGATTCGGATCTTGAAGATGACACAGTGTTATTTGCTAGACGTTTTAAGAAAAAATTCTTTAATAAACCACAAGGGAAAACGTTTAACAATAACACTAAAAAATCTTATAAGAAGCCAATTGAGTCAAAAGGGTCTCTCTCAAGTCGTGGTTGCTTCAAATGTGTGGATAACGATCATATGATTAAGGATTGCCCCACATGGAAGAAAATCAAAGACAAAAATCAACGAGACAAAACCAAGAAGGAATTCAAGCAAGTCATGATGGCTTGTTGCTGGGGAGATCTCGACACAGAAGACGACGAGTCAGAGGAAGAAGAAGTCGCCAACCTGTGTCTGAGCAACGTCAGTCTTGACCTAATTTCTGACAGTGACAATGAGAGTGAATCCGAGATGTGCCTTGTAGGCAACTCAGATTCAGAACCAGATTCAGAAGATGATGAAGAGGTTAGTCATCTTGAACTTAAAAAGCAAGTTAAGAAATTGTCTAAGAAGTCTTTAATTAAGTATTTTGAAGAAACCTTAGATCATTGTCATGAACAGAGTCTTGAATTAAAAGATCTTAAGGAACAAATTCTTGACATTGCTGAGGAAAACCAACTTCTAAAAGCCAAAGCTAAAAAGCTCAAGTCTAAAGTTATGGCAACTTCAGCTACAACTTCAGACATGACAAATGTTGAGAAAGAAGCTCTTGAGTCTAAAGTTATAGCTAATGAAGCTATAATATCAGAGTTAAAGCTCAACATTAAGCATCTTCAAGCCAAAGTTATAGCTAATGAAGCTATAACTTTAGAATTGAAGAAAGTCAATGAGCTTTTAAAATCTGAAGCTAAGGCAAAGGAAGTTGCTATCATTGATCACAAGAAAGAAAACTCTTTTCTTTCTCAGCAATTGAAAGATATAAAGGCTGAATTCTCCCAAGCCAAAAGTCAACACAATGAGGAGAAATTTATCTTGAACAAACGTTTCAACGATTTTCGTGAAAACTTTAAAAAGAACAATCCCTCCAAAGACTCGAATGTAGACCATTCGTTATGTGAAAAAGAAATTCAGTGTTTGAAGGAATTGCTTCTACATGCACGAAAAGTTCAAGATAAATGGGAAAGAAGTCAAAAAGTTTTAAACTTCCTTACCGAACAGTCTAACAATAACATGAAGATGGGTCTAGGACATGAATGTTATAGTCATAGAGACCATGATAAGTACAAATCCACTCCTTCTGACCGTGATTTCATAAGAAGGAAATATGTCAATCTTTCAGAATATCTGATTTGCAATTATTGTGGTCACAATGGTCATGTTAAAGAGAATTGTGTTAAATATGTCAACGACAACAAAAATCAAACTGATCTTGTTAAAGAACATGACGTGTCTAGTGTTGATGAGTCTTCACCTGAACCTCAACGTGAAGAATTAAGAAATAATGAGTTCAGATGGTTTTATGACATAGCTTTCGATTACACATCTATACCTTCAAAATCTAAAGCATATGTGAATGAGAAGCAGTCATTTAAACCTAGTGGGCGTCGCAACAATAGAAAACACTATAATAAAACTAGACAACCCTATGTTAAAAATAAAAGAATTGCTAGACAGGTATGGGTTAGGAAGGATCAAATATATAGAGCACTAACCACAA
>JAIUZE010034313.1:0-10181 GCA_022085475.1 Heliosperma pusillum | reverse complement strand
CTCAATCTTATCAATCTTATACCGCTAACGGTGAGATGCAAGCCCTAGTGAGCGTATTCGATTGCCTAAGAGTGTCTTTCCCGAGTCTTGGAATAACATGATGGTTACGGATTTTGATTTCTATATGATCTTATCTTTATATCTCGTATTGCCTATTTATTCTTATCGCAACTCACATGTATACATATATATATGCATGCTTTACTTTCGTATTACCTTATGTGTACGTTTGATGTAATATGGATGGGAGAACCCGGAGTTACTCCCCACTGACTGTGGCATTCATGTTTTTCATGGATGAACAGGTTGCATGCTATGGATGACTTTTTGGATCTGGTATTTTGGGGTTCGGGTGTGAGCTAGCGGGCGTTGTCCCTGGAAGTTCACCTCTAGACGATAGTAGCTAGTTTTTGTCAAACACTTGTTCTTTGCTAACATTTGAAGCGACCCCGTCTCTTTGTTGTATATTTTCGCGTTTAGTTTGTAACATTTTGACACACCTCGTGTTATATATAACTTGCATGTTTAAAGGTTTTTAAAATACCGTATTTCCGCATATTATTCACATGCTTGTTTGATTTATTATTCCGCATTCGCGAGGGTTGTCACAATCATCGTGCATAAACAACATCATTATCGTGCATAAACAATATCATCATATATAAACAATATCATGTAACCTAGACTTAGGGAAGACTCACCTTGGGAACGATATCGCTACTAACGGCTTGCATCTCACCGTTAGTGACCATATAGTTGAAGAGGTAGGGGACACGATTCACAAGAAGGCACAATACATTTAAACATTCACTTCACAAAACAACAATCGTCATGATTATGCAAACACACTCTCATTGTAAATGACACGCACTAGCATCTGTACTTTGCAAGTATGAACACCAAGTCGACGGGATAAACATATCCCTAAACCGTATACGATAAACATTTCATATACTAAAGACTCATTTTCTCCCGGTAGGACGACGATAATATAATACTGTTCTACTCTAAACCACGCTAGACTATCGGGACAAGACGTGTACCCGATTCGACGTGCGATAAACATTTCGTATCCAAGACTCGATCAACCCAATGGACATCGAGTACCCCCAAAATCGGCTAAACTACGCGAAAGAGGCGGAAAGAGTACAAGTACTATCTTACGGCTAAACTACGCGGAAGATAAGATAAAGAATGAACAAGAAAGTACGCTACATGCAATGACACCACCTCGCTAAGATACAACATTTGGCGGCCGGGTCGATCAACGCATTGCGTACGCCTCCCAAAAACGTCGTCATATCCCTAGTGACAACAATAGAATGTACCTCTATCGCTCCGACATAAAGTCTAACGAGTATAAGGGTACAAACGGGAAAGTAGAGCTCAATATCATCCAACAAATAAGACTCAACTACTACGCAAGGCATAAATGACTTAAATGAGTTAAACATCCAAAAACCGACACAAAGCATGTGAATAAATCATGTGAGACACAATATCATCCTTACATAAATATAAAAGGACATTCCATAAGATTATAGCATAAACTAACCGTAGAAACCGTCTCATTTGAAGTCATGTGAAAAAAAGGAGAAAACAATTTACACGGGGTCCCTAGCCGGTTAGGCAATCGGCGGCCGACGGCCGGCGGCCGGCTGGGCGACTAAGACGATTTTGCAAAACTCAAAATAATATACAGGGACTCCCAGCCGGTCGGATGACCGGCGGCCGGTGGTCCGGCTGGGGTTCCTTCACCATGATAAAAATAGATTCAACTTCAGGGGGCTCCCAAGCTGACTGGCGACCGGTTGGCCGGCTGGGAGTTCGAGCCATTCTTCAATTTTTCAACAACACAACAAGGACCCCCAGCCGGCCGACTAGGAGGTCGAGGCATTTCAAAATTATCCAGCAACAATACAAGGGCTCCCAGCCGATCGGCTGACCGGCTAGGGGTTCCCTTTATCCAATTTTCGTCAAAATCATCATTGTCACTATAGGAGGTTTCCAGCCGGTTGGAGGGCCGGCAGCTGGTGGACCTGTTGGGAGTTCCTTGTCCGAAATTCACCCAACAATCAAGTTCAAGCCAAATCAATTTACACCCATTTGCATTTACCAACATAATCCATCACCAATCATCATTTAATGCAACATATGAGTACCAAATCATCACATCAGGGGCGGACCCACGCTATGTTGAGGTGTGACAAATGCTACACCAAAAAAATAAAAAATCTTCACTAACTATTAAATTGCTACACCATAGATATTCCATTTTAGCTACTATTACTCTATTCTCCATCCCAAAATGGTTAATTAACTTCGCTAAATTAATTCATATTCCTATAAATATGGTGAATGATATTATTAACTACATTTAATTGCCACATTTAACAAAATGGACTCTACAACTTCCGTTTGGATCCTTAAATTACCTAAGGAAAAGAACTAAAATATCAGTTTCAATTGTTTTAAAACTCATACCTTTTCAATTTAAACTCAAATTTTCAATTTAAAAATCTTCACAAATCACTATGTCGGATGTTCCGACCTCCAGCGTTAGCTGGCAACCGCTTCATCAGACATCATCTGACTCGATGTCAACAATCGAGCCTTCACCATTTCGCCCCTACACCACAAACCCGACATGTAATTTTAATTTTTACCTCTGATCCGTGATTTCGGCAATTCCGTCTAGTATTAATAGGTTTATTAAATGATTTGGTAAATTTTGCAATTTAGAAATAGCTTAATAGCCTTAATTGCTCAAAAATGGGGTAATGATTGTTGGATGCTAGTTGTATAAGATTTAATTTATGGAATCTATAAATTTGGTTGATAAGGGGATGATTGTTTGTTGTTATTTTGTTTTTACTAATGGATGTAGATCTAGTAAAGTGGAAATGTGGAATTGATATAAAAGAATCTATAACAAGTGTGTAGTATTTATTGTATTTTTATTGCTTAATTAATTAAATTATTATTACACTTGCTTTGCAATTTTGTGACAAAGCTACTGCTTTAGCAGTTTGGTGACATTTTGTTTTTCCAGTATATTAACTTTCATTATACTTATTTTTCTTTGAATATTTTTATTTTTCATTATATTAATTACAAATTATTTTGTTGTTGATTATTTTTTTTATTTTTTTATTTGTGCTGTATTTAGATGAAAGTGACTAATGAAAAAAATTTGTAAAACAATTTTTAGATATGTGAACTCGTCGAATAGTTTAGAAGTATTTTAATTTTTGTTGTAGCGACATTTTTTTTAATATTATTGAAATTAGAATTTTGCTACACCAGATAAAAAATCATGGGTCCGCCCTTGACATATAACATTAAAATATCATAAGACACTCATTTAAGATATCAAACACAATTTTAAACAATAATAAGAGTGGTTTAACATCAACTCTACCAATTTTCAAAAGTTGAGACATATGAGATGAATTCCAACAAATAAACATGTAGTAGTCACAAATTATACCAACATATATAAAAGAAATCATCTTTAACATAAATGCTACTCTAAACACCTTGAAAAACACATAAGATGCGATACCGAGTAACCCGTCTATGTTACATCGCTTCTTCAATATTCAAGCTCTTCTTCTATGATAAAATAGTCCTTGTCCGAGTCTTGAAAATCTCCTCCTACAAGAAAATCCAACCTTGAGATAAACTCAAGCCTCAAGAAAAAGATGAAAATTCTAAGTTCTAGAAGTATGAGTCTTTCTTACCTTAAAAGAAAGAGAAAGGGAAAAGGGGAAAAATGAAACAAGAATCAAAGAGAAAGTGTAAGAGATGAGGGAGTTATGGTGGTTTTAAGTTGTGAGAGATTTATGAGTGAAAATGGAGTTTTAGGATTTTTGTGAGAAAGATGAAGTTGAATGTATGCTGAAAAATGAAAGGAGAAAAGAGTTAATGGGTTTAGTTTTGATAGGTAAAGGAAAATAGAAGGTCCAACATTCATTTTGAGATTTTACCCACTTGAATTTCCAAGTAGAACCCGAATATGGGCTCGGAAATGACGTAAAGGACACAAATTTAACCCAATAATTAAAATCCTAATATAAGACTAAAATTAAGACTAACTACTAATAATCCTAATCCCACCTTTTAAAAAGTTTCATCCTCAAAACTTGAACGAAAGGAGGGATACCTTAAGTAACAAGACTCGGGTACTTGTCACGCATAGTAGGTTCCGTCTTCCAAGTCTCCTTTTCAAATACACCACACTTCCATAGAACTTTCACTAGGGGCACCACTTTGCTCCTCAACTTCTTATCTTTCCTATCCAAGATACGAATCAACTTCTCTACAAACGATAGATTTGGCTCGAGTTCGGGGACTTTGGTTTGCAAAACATGACTCGGATCACTTATATACTTCCTCAACTGGGATAAATGGAACACATCATGAACTTTTCCCAAAATCGGTGGCAAGTCCAACTTGTAGGCCACGACATCAATTCTCTTCACGATTTCAAAGGATCCAATGTACTTTGGAGTCAACTTACCCTTCACACCAAACCTTTTCACACCCTTCAGCGGGGATACCTTCAAGAACACCTAATCGTTCACTTCAAATTCCAAAGGTCTTTTTCGGGTATCAGCATAAGACTTATGGCAATCTTGGGCGGCTTTCATCCTATCACGGATGATCTTTACATGGTCGATTGTCTCGACGAGGTTGTTGGCACTCAAATCCCGAATGTCACTCAATTGGTCCCAACAAATAGGACTACGACACTTCCTCCCATAAAGAGCTTCATAGGGCGCCATCTTGATGGATGCATGATACCTATTGTTGTAGGAGAATTCTAGCAATGGTAGGCTCTTCTCCCAACTAAAGGGCACAAGCTCTCAAAAGTTCTTCAAGGGTTTGAATGGTCCTCTCGGTTTGGCCATCGGTAGCGGCATGGAAAGCGGTACTCATCAACAACTTGCTACCCAAGGCTTCTTGCA
This sequence comes from Heliosperma pusillum, assembly GCA_022085475.1. Lineage (NCBI taxonomy): Eukaryota > Viridiplantae > Streptophyta > Magnoliopsida > Caryophyllales > Caryophyllaceae > Heliosperma > Heliosperma pusillum. Next base: position 5,211 of record JAIUZE010034313.1, on the reverse strand, counting down.
ATCCTTCCAAAATCTCGAACAAAACCTCGGATCTCGGTCAGAAATTATCTCCTTAGGAACACCATGGTAGCGAACAATCTAAATAACATAAGCTTTGGCTAGTCGATCCAAGTTCTAAGTCTCCTTAATAGGAATGAACGTAGCACACTTGGTCAACCTATCCACAATTACCCAAACGACATCCTTACTACCCACGATTCTAGGCAACGCCATCACAAAGTCCATGGAGATGGACTCCCATTTCCATAAAGGAACATCCAAAGGTTGCAATAGCCATCAAGCCTTTTGTGCTCAATCTTCACTTTTTGGCATGTGAGACACCTTCCCACATATGACACAACATCACCTTATAAATTTGGCCACCAAAATTGTAGCTTCAAGTCTTTGTACATCTTGTCACCTCCGGGATGAATTTAATAAGGGGATAGATGAGCTTCATCAAGGATTCTCTTCCTAAGATCAAGGGCATCGGGAACAAAGATTCGGCCACGAAATCGAAGAACTCCATTGTCCTCAATCGTGAAATCTTTAGCTTTACCTTCAAGTACCTTTGCTTGAATAGATTTGTAAGTAGCATCATCCACTTGATTCTCTTGGATTTCACGATGAAGAACGGGCTCGACAACCATAACATCTAGGTAATCAAATCCATGCTCTACAAATTCAAGTTTCAATCTTCGTAATTCGGCACAAAGGTCATTGGGCAACACACGGAGGGCACTCAAGGAATGAGTCGTCTTCCTACTAAGGGCATTGGCAACTACATTAGATTTCCCTTCATTGTAGAGCAACTCAAAATCATAATCATTCACCAACTCCCAACTCCTTTTGGGTGAAAATACACTTCAAACTCTTGTGATCGGTGTAGATACGACAGTGGACACCAATAAGGTAATGCCTCAAAACCTTCAAAACATGAACAACGGCGGCTAACTCAAGGTCATGAGTAGGGTAATTTGCCTCGTGAACTCTCAATTGTCGCGAAGCATAAACAACAACCTTCCTATTTTGCATAAGAACACACCCCAAACCCAACTTGGAAGCATCACAAAACACATAAAAGTCCACACCATCTTCGGGCAAAGTCAACATCGGAGCGGTAGTCAACCTTTTCTTTAACTCTTGGAACGCGGCTCACAAGCTTCACTCCATACAAATTTGGTTTATTTCTTCAAGAGATGGGTCATTGGCCTGACGAGCTTGGAAAAGTCTTTAAGAAAGCGGCGGTAATAACCGGCTAAACCAATGAAACTTCGAACTTCTCCAACATCGGTAGGTTTATTCCATTCAACAACGGCTTCAATCTTCAAAGGATCTAACATAACACACTCTTTAGAGATCACATTCCCAAGAAAAGACACTTTAGGCAACCAAAACTCACACTTGGAAAACTTAGCAAACCACTTTTGTCGTCGAAGGATCCCAAAAATGGTATAAAGCTGAATAACATGCTCTTCTTCGGACTTATAAAAGATCAAGATGTTATCTAAAAACACCACCACACACTTATCAAGAAACTCACTAAAGTTACGGTTCATTTGGTCCATGAAGATAGCGGGAACATTTATCAATCCAAACGGCATCACTTTGAACTCAAAGTGGCCATACCTTGTGCTAAAGGCGGTCTTAGGAATGTCGGAACCACAAACGGGGATTTGATGGTATCCTGGCTAGACTTATCGTGAGTCTCCAAATTAGTATTTTTAACAACTACAAACGCAAACTAACAGTAAGTGTAAGTAGAGGTCGATCCCACAAGGAAGATGTTTTGTTTATCAAATGTGTGCCAAAGCATGTAACCAATTGGGGGGGGGTATCAAATGTGTGCCAAAGCATGTAACCAATGGGGGGGGGGGGGGGGGGGGGGGGGTTAGATATGTTGATTTTTGTAAGTCTACTAAAACTAAGATAAAATGAAATGAATAATAAAGACAAAATAGTTAACTCTAAATGTAAAACAAATATGAGAATAATTCTTAGACCAAGTAATTTCCACCAACAAGTTATGAATTGATAATTGACTCTTCTACTCTATTTCAATATTGAATATTTTGCTATGAAGTTGTTGACTTCATATCCCACTTAAGAATGATTATTAGTTACAAGCGTAAGCAAATAACCCGTACAATATTGTCAATTTAGTCAAGCGCTTAATCGTATCAAGATTGTAGATTAAAACAATGGAATTTAGCAAAGATAAACGAATGAAGAAAACAAGCGTTGCTTCAGTTTGGTTCACACAAATTTAGTCCTTTATAACTCAACGATGATGAAAATTATACGAATTGATGAATTATAATTGCTACAATGGAATAGATAAACAAACAAAAGATTCATTCATCTAATCTAGCAATGGTTTAGTTAACTACTAACAACTAGTTGATCATTCTAGGTGCATAATTAACAAACCAACAATAATGCAAACTAAATTTGATACCCAAATAATGAAATAGAATTAGAATAAGAGTCTTACAATTCAAACTAACTTGGTTTCAAGATGTAGAACTTAGCCTTCCATACAAAATAACTAAAACAAATTATAAATTAACAAATGTTTTTCTATGTATTATGATGATTAAAAGATGGAAGAAGATATATCTAATTTGATCAACAACCCCTCCTTTTATAGGTCTTCAAAGAGCATCTTCATAAATCCTATTAAAGCCTCATGAAACCTCATAAAGTGTAAGCATAATTGCCGAATTAAAGAAGTAGTATAAGAGTCGTCAGAATCCAATGCTGAGCCTCTCCACGAGGCTAGGTAGTCTGCCAAAGTTGTCGCGCCACACGGCTAGCCGCGCCACGAGGCTACCATTTTTTCTTTGACGCTTCCTCTTCTTCCTTGCTTCCTTACTTTGACTCATTGTTTTGAGCTTTGACTAGTACAAACTAGACATCCAATGACTTCTTTAACCCAACAACATCTTCTAAAGAAGCCCTCTCCATTCATTAAAATACATTCATCCAAATAACCCATAAAAGCACACAAGTCCACCACAAAATCAATATCAAAGACATATGCAATAAAATCCCCAAATATTCTTCTTAACCTATCATTTAATCATCAAAATAACCTTATGAACCCCTACTAAACTAGAATAATCAAACTCCCCCACGCTTAGACCTTTACTCGTCCCCGAGTAAAGCCCAAGGATAAGCCAAAGAGAACCCACACCAAGGTCTATATAGCGAAACTTGAGTAGCTTGCTCCAACTCTAAACACCACAACAAATCACTACTACTCCAACCATATCTCAAAACTCAATCCCTTCAAGTGGGTACATGGTTTTATGTTATGAAGTACGTCGAAGAGATATTTGGTTTGATTGAGGTTTAATCCTGTTTTGGTTGGGGTGACCTCTATACCTAGAAAATATGATAGAGGACCAAGGTCTTTAAGTGAAAATTTGGAGGATATAGGAGAGATGAAGGTTGTATTGTGCGACGGGTTAGGACCAGTGACGACTATGTCGTAGACAAAAAACAGCACATACATGATGACATTGTTAGAGTTAAATAAAAATATAGAAGGGTCCAAGAGGGAATTACAAAAACCATATGTAAGGAGGTAGAACATGAGCTCCGTGTACCACGCTCGTGGTGCTTGCTTGAGGCCATAGATGAATTTGTTGAGTTGGCAGACATGATCTGTTTTGTCGGTGTCGATAAAACCTCGTGGACGAGACATGAAAACAGTGTCAGTGAGACGAACTTGTAAAAAAGCATTATTAACGTCTATTTGGTGAAGATGCCAATTATTTATAACCGCAAGTGAGAGTATGAGACGAATATGTTGGAGTATGTGTACTCGACAATAGTGCGATCACATGATTAAATCTCAAGAACAAGAATACAAAGGGATGATATATATTATAGTCAACTTATCCACATTAATCGGTAACGATTGGCTTACTAGAGTTTAACGTTACTGTCGTATGACGGTGGTAATCAGTTGATCCCTTAAGGTCACACCATTAGGACAATTCCCTAATCATTAAAGTTAATTAATTGTATAACAATACAGATTACTTAATCCCTTAAATTTGAACAAGTTTAAATTATAAGTGAGAATTATATCTTATTGTAATACGATTAAATAAGATTCAATTTAGTGATTTAAAGTTAATTCACTAAATTAGTTGAGGTTTTGTATATATTTTGAGGTAGAGGTAACTAGTTAATTATATTTACAATAAGTTGTAAAATAAATTAACTGAAAATTGTGGGACCCATTATATATTGATATAATGATAAAATATCACTTAAATTTTATATGAATATTATTTATTAGTTTGTGTCATATAGTTGTTATATGGTCAAATTAACACTTAACTATATGATATAATTAAGCATATGATTAACAAGTATTTGTGGGACAAATATCAAAAATTAAAATAGACTCATTTGAGAAATGGTGGACTGTTTTTTTGTGCTAGTGGTGTAGTCATGATGGTGAAAGTCCTAGACCTTTAATTAGACTCTTCTAATTAGTTCATTAAATTACATTAAGTTAATGATTTAAGATCTAGTTATCATGCATGCAAATATAAAAGCATAAAAGAAAAGATAAGACCAAAACATCCTTACATTGGGATTTTCGGTTCAATATGGGCACAATAAGAACTCCTTCTTATTGTTCTTGAGCATGAAATTAGGTGGATGATCCTCCAAAAATAACCTCCAAAGAAGAAGGTCTCCTTCTTGTTGCACCCAAGATTAAACCCAAATAATCTTACCTTATTATTAACTAGATAATAAGTAAGATAAAAACTACTAATATTATTGTATTACTACACTAGTAATATGTAGAGAATATTAGTATATATGAGAGTTTAGAGAGAAGTTGAGTTTAGAAAGAGTAGTGAGTATAAGCATAATGAATTGAAGTCATCATAAAATTGAACAACAATTGTTCAATATAAAGGCCTCTTTGGCCGGTCACTTTGAGCCATATATGGCTCTTATTTTGCTTCTTTTACTCACATGCAAAAGACTTTGGGTGTTGGTAGTAATTGTCATGATGATTGTGTCATAACAATTCATTATCATGTGATGGAGTGTAGAATTGGTAGAGTAAAGTCACTAATGATTTTACCTACTCAAAACCGGTCCACTTGTGTCCATAATGGACCATTTTGATTTTTTTTATATTTGTCTCACAAATACTTATTAATCATATGCTTAATTATCTTGTATAATTAAGTGTTAATT
>JAIUZE010034312.1:0-10153 GCA_022085475.1 Heliosperma pusillum | reverse complement strand
TCCCCACTGACTGTGGCTTCCGTGTTTATATTTAATGCGGTTGGCAGGTTTGTGATGCATACATTGGGTACATTGACGAGCTAGCTAGCGAAGTATTTACCTTGGACCTATATTCGGTTCTTAGATTGTATAGTATTATACACTCGTTTTATTTCCGTATTTATACGGGAGATATGTCTCCCGTCTTGTATATTTCTTTTTGTATAATATTATTTCCGTTTTGTAATGAACCTTTTTATTTATGACACCCTTTGTTATTTATTTAAATTAATTTTTTTCTTTCCGCAAATTTGAGGGTGTCACATTATATGTTGATTTTTTTTTTTTTTTTTTTTTTTACTTTTAGGATATTTTCTTTCTTTAATTAAAAAAAGCCAACTAATTTGCTACTAACTACTCTTTACGTTTTTTAATTTTAATTTTTTAATTAAGAATTTTACGTTCTTTATTAAAAACCTAAACAACGAATTATTAGGATTTTTATAAAATAAAATTCCATAACTTAAAGATTGAACGATAAAAACTTAACGAGAAATTAGAATTTCATAACTTTGAGATCAAATGATAACATAAAAATTCTTAACTTTGTATTTCATAAGCATTACCACTTACTCATAAATTATTCTTATAATAATACTAAACATAAACGAAGATAAACAAATTTTTCGTAATAAGACTAATCATAAAATAACATAAACAAATTCTAAAATGATATCTTCTTGCAAATTCGGCCTCCTCGAGCACCTCTTGATCTTTTTCTCCCTCTCCCACCCCTAGATGACGAACATGTAGGAGGAGTCTCGATTATAACGACGTCATTATCTTCATAATCATCGTCCCTTACAATGGTATAATCAATTTTTGGTGTAGCCACCATTGATAAATCATCATCAATCTTTGTCCAATATAATTTCTCAAGTGGAAGATTTGGGTGGAGAACATTATACTCCTCCTCATACATATTTTTCAATATGTAATTAGTTGTTGGAGCAATTCTAGACATAGCCTTAGACACTTTCTCATGTCCAACCTCTTTTAACATCTCTTATGAATAACCTAAAAATCACAAGATCACCAACATGTTGCTTGTTTGGTGTAGCCATTCTCACTAATTTTATTATTAAATGAATTAAGGTATTGAATAAGACTAAAATGAAATAATATGATAATAAAATTGAGGGTTTATGGTAGTATTTATAACCATTTTTCCCTCCAAATTTTACATTTCACTTTAAAATTTCCCTCCAACCCTAACACTTTTCCCTCCAAAATAGAATAAGAGGAATTAAAAGTAAAACAAAACCCTATAATATTAAACACTTTGAAGAGATTGTTATTTAGATGCATTTGATCTACTGGTTTCAGTGCTACTTTCTAAGCAAAAGGTCGTAGGTTCTATTCTCAATAACACCATTTAATGAATTTTTTTAAATGGTAATAAAAAAGACTTTGAATTTTTTTTTGTTAATGACCACTGGAAGAATCAAACTCGTATCAACACATTAATTTGTAACTTAAATTATAATATATAATCTATTTAATTCTCTTAAACAATTAGTTAAATTAATGTTCTATTCTCTCTTGTTTGATTTTGTGGAGATTAATATACACATGTTAATATGTATACAACAATTAGCGAATTTATAGTTGTTACTGGTTGTGGAGGTTAATATACATGTACTTGTTATTGTTGTCATTTCCAGTGTCGAATTCGCCGAAGCATGGAAGACAACACAAAATCCTCATACAAACACCCCCACAAAATTGGTTTAATTGGACCGTCAAAACCCTAGATTGTAATTTTAATCAAAAAAGGGAAATTGAATGCAGGAAATTGTAATGAGACATGAATGAAAGACAGAAGAGTAGGTTGAGCTTGTAAATTGTGTTTTGTTTAAGTGAGCTTGTAAATAAAAAAAGGGTAGGGTGGCGGAGGATGTCGGCGGTGGGACGGGTAGGGTGTCGGTGGTGGGATAGAAGTCGCATGAAGGGTGGTGGGGTAGGAGACTTGGGTTTTCGGGGTTTTCGGGGTTTTTGGGTTTTTCATTTTTGGTAGTTTCATTCTCTCTCTTGTTTGATTATGTGGGGAGAGAAATGGGAGGGGTATCTTAGAAATAAAGGAAGAAATTGCGTAGGATTGAGTAAATTAGTGCGCGGGATTTAGCAACTACGTATGAGAATTATCACCCTTTTATCGAATAAATCGGATAATTACACTATAACTACATTAAACAATTGCATTCCTCTTCAAATCTCATAAACTGATTATTCATATAGTTACATACTTACATTAAATCGATCGCATTTAATTTTAAGTCTCATATAAATCGGTCATTTTGTTTGTATCACGTTAAATCCATCACAATTATCATTAAAACACATAAAATGATTATTTTTATTTAGTAAACTACTAATGTTGAATAGAGAAATTTTATTTGTACCCTATAAACCGATCATTTTATTACAATTACGTTCAAAGTAGCACATTATCCCTGTTGTCATGACATTAACCGATCACTATTCTATTACGTTCAACCACTCACATTTGTCTTCACGTTCATTGTTCTATCATAATTACTTAATTCTTTATTTATTTCGCATAACCCTAAACCCTACCTAGAAACCCTAAACCCTAAACCATGAGAAATACAAACCAGTAAACTTTGACTAATAACATGAAAAACGTATTATTAAGATCACGAATGTTCGTTACTAAATAACAATATACTTTTTTACTAAAGTCATTTTTAATTAATAATATAGTTTTGTATAATTCAATTAATAACTTTGTATTTCATAACAATAGTTCTAACGTCGTCAATGTTTGAATAATAAAGTAAGATTTGTATAACTAATAACGTAAAACTCGGAGCACGAATATTCGTTTTATTCTTTCCGGACCACGAATGTTTCCATGGTTCATTAATAATGTCAATGTTTTAATAATGTCAATGTTTTAATAACGTTAATTTCTATTAATAATGTAATATTTATATAATTCGCTAAACCTACAAATCTAAAACCAATAGACTCTAAAACTCTCTAATCAATTTGTATAACTAATACCGTAAAACTCGGAGCACGAATATTTGTTTTATTATATTTAGAGCATCAATGTTCGGATAATTATTCTATGAATAATGTCATTGATTTTATAACAGTTTTTTTATTCATAGCTAATATTTGTATAATTCGATTGGTAAAGTCGTGTTTTTAGTAACGTCAAATTTTTAATAATAATAACGTAAGATTTGTATAATTAGGTTAACAATGTAAAAATTGGAGCACGAAGATTCATATGATCTTATTCGATTTGGAGGACGACTATTTGTATGATCCGAATATCCGATTTGTTAATTTGTACTAATGAGCAAGGAGCCTCCATGATTGACGAAATATTCAGTCACATAATAGATTAATAAAGTAATTTCTTCTACTTTTCCTCCATGAGTGTTTGTCGGTGATAGGAAGAGGTGTCGTCGGCTGGAAGAGAGGTCGTCGGCGGGAAAAGGGGTCGTCGGCAGGAAGAGGGGTAGTCGTTGGCAGGAAGAGTGGTAGTCGTCGGCAGGAAGACGGCAGGAAGAGTGGTAGTCGTCGGCATGAATACGGCAGGAAGAGTGGTAATCGTCGGCAGGAAGAGGGGTAGTCGTCGGCAGGAAGAGGGGCAGTCGGCAGGAAGAGGGGTCGTCGGCGGGAAGAGGCTGTGATGGTGGTCAGGACTTGTCGACGGCGGCAACGACAGTAGATTCAAGCTACTAATAATATTATTATACGAAAGAAAAAAACGGAAAGAATAAGAAAATAAAATTAAGCAATATTTACAGAATCTGGAAAAAATATTACCCATAATAAATTTTGAAATATTTCAAATTTCAAATTTAAACTTTAAATTTTGCTCTCAAAATATAACAAAATAGATTCTATCTCATTTCCCACCGTTGCCACGTGTCATGACGTTACTCGCGGTGTATAGAAGATTCTATACACCGAGTGTAATCGTAGCTTTTTCGTGGGGTAGAGTGTTTTGTGTTGTCCAAATTCATTTCCTTAATCATATAGCTCAAATGAAAAGGAAAGATTACATAGAATAAGAGGGAGTATATTTTTGTTTACTTTTGTGTCCAAAATAAAAGGAAGTATTAAGTTAATATGTGGTAGCGTAATCTTGGAAATACACTTCGATGTAAGTCTTATTAAAAAGACTAAATCAATAACAAATGATGCAGTCATAAACACTTTGTTTTTTTATATGTTAACTTTATTTTAACAAATTTTAGTCTCATAATACATACCGACAATTTCAAATAGATTGACATCGCTATTTTAACAAACTAGTGGGAATGCCGTGTGCGCCGCACGCGGCAGACAACTTCCGTTACTTGTTGTATCCGCAATGCATTGGTAAATTGTTAAAGATGCGAACTGAAATAAATAAATATTAAAGTCAGATCTTAAATTTATGGACAAACCATTTGTTTTATTTATAGATATTTATACATACATAAAATAAACATGGGATATATTAGACATTTATTGTATTTATAGGCGTCTATTGACACTATTATTTTTAGACTGCGATGGATAAAGGTGTTCAGTCATCGCTTGAAAGCGACAACAACTCAAGTTCAGGAGCAATTTCATGCCTGGTGGCTGTGTAGTATTTTTGTTTTAGTATGTTATAATTGTGTTGCGGTAGTTGTAAGTCGTAGTAGTTGTAGCCCAGTACATCAAATCCGTATAAATCGTTTAGAAATTTTATAGCTTTTCTGGCTGAGATAGTCCTACGAGATTTGAAGATGATCCAATAAACTTAACCGTTTCCGTTGAAGAACTAATTCCATATATGCGAACGTACGCCTTTAGCTCGTCTTCCGTAATGGCATGGATGCCAAACTCCGCAGGAGGTAGGTGAAGTTGTTTTAGTAAGCCGTTTAGGATAATCTTCAAATTTACTTCTAATGGACATCGAGGTGTTGCTAATGAATCTTAAACAAAGCAATTAGTAAGTCAGTAAACTGCTTTAATACTTCTGTGTAGGTAAAAATGTAATCATACGCACACGTTAAACTGTAATACATATAATAGAAGATGTATGGGCAGAAGAAATATACCCTAAAATTAATATAAGAAATTAAAACATAAAAATAATACCCATTGGAGACTATCGTTGGACAATTACCTTCTATGAAAAAGGCAGCCCATGTTGTGTATTTATAGGCAAACCGATATACATGTAAAATGAGGTGTTGTGCTAGATGTTCTGCCACATAGAAGGTACGTGTATCTATATAGTTCATAACTAAAATGACATGTAATACAATTGTATTTTAGATTGGATTATTTTTGGTTTTCGGCGTAAGTGGATTTGTATCAACTATAATTTCGTATGACTAAATTACATATATTTGGCGTGTTGACATGCGGAAGATACGTGTATACTTTTTTGTCCCTTTTGCTTTTCTTTACCCAAATCTACTATATACTAAAGCAATATCATTTCATTACTTCTTATTGGCTGCTTGATTTTAGGATTAAAAGAGCTTTTTCTTTTGTGAAGTAGGGACCCCCATGATCACTACTAATTTAAATACATTCCTATTACTCTTTATTCTTATTTAATAAGAGATTACACATATACAAAAAACCATACATTATACAATTACAAGTACAAAATATTAATAAATATTTCGTATAATATAACCAGTATAGTAATCAAGTACAAGTAGATCTGAAAATTTCCCTGTACAAAAAATATAATAAGAGATTTTTTTTTCTAAATCCAAAAAAATATAAACTTTAAAATAAATGCAAGAAAAATATAAAAAAAAAACAAATATAAGTTTCAGACCATCTTCGTTATATAAATACAAGAACAATTAAATGATTCTTATTGATTACTGGTTTTAAATTAAAAAAGACAACTCTCTTTTTTGTCATGTAGGGACCCCCCCATTACTTGACAAGATTTAATTAACACTCTCTACTCTCTAACTTTTACTCATATTTAGTTATTTCTATTTACACAAACCATACATTATACATCTGGGTTGCATAAATATTACTAATACAAATTCCCACAATATCAACATCAAAAAATTAGAAACACTACATAAAATTAATATAAAACTTCATATTAAAAATTACTTATACAAGACAAAAAACAACAAATTTTTTTTAAAAAAAATTGTAATCAATACAAAAACTCAATGAATTAATAAACCAATAAAAAAATAAAATAAGATCCTACAAATTTAGTACAAGAGTACATAAACTACTCCATATATAGAAAAAAATTTGGATAAATTATAGTTTATAAAATCGTATGGTACCTAGAAAGAAAACAAATCATACAAATATTTTAGGAATTAATAATTAAAATAAAAAGAACATATAAATATATAGAAATGGTCTAAATATTTGAAAAAATCGGGAAAAATAAAACAAGTTGGAAAAATAAAACATTTGTTCATTTGGCATGCAAGCATCTACCATATAAATATTGATTAAGTTGAAAATTATGAAGGTGGTGATATTTATATGCTCATGTATATGATATATTCAATAATAGCGTATGTTATCATGACTCGTGCATTTTTTGCACGGGTTTAAACTAGTGCTATCTATGAATAAAATATATTCCAAATAGGATAAGTATTTTTCTTCGTTTTTTTTTGTAGTTAACACTTATTACAGTCACGTGGCATAGCTATTTTAGAAGATGATATGAATATTTTTTTTTTAATCAGTATGTTTTTTTTGAACAAGTAACAACGCTAAAGTACTTAATGATACAACCATGTACGTTGTCACAATTTTTAGATTGTTGTTCGAAACGAATAAAAGTAAATGTTTGGAAAATGTATGTACTTGAGATATTAAATTAACGATCATGATAAAAAATTTACATACAATCTTACGAAAAATTATATGAAGTTAAATAGTTAGTTGCACACAAACAGTATAAATTTTGCGTAAAAAACTAATTGCTAAGACGCGTAGCTGTAATGTAAAATTTAATTAACTTGAATGACAAATAAATATATATTTTTGTATGGTTTATATGTAGAAGAGCAAAGTTAATTTGATTTAAAACCAAATTGCTTAGTAGTTAGTTTTTTTAAATAGATATAGGGTAAGTATATATGGAAGAAAATATTTAATAAAATACATGTTTCAAAAAGCAAAATATATAAATTACCGGAGCTGTTTGTGAGTAAACTCGCATCGAGATGTTACTTGTTGACAAACCGATTTATAATATTATCTTTTCGTTGCCATCTACTGTATATGCAATTTAGTTACTGAACATCGTTGCCACGGAATGTGAATTTTTAATATCGTGTCATCAGGATGGGAAATGACATGTCTACGACATTTTCATTTGTTATTTTACTGATTTATTATTTCAGAATTAGTTCATACATAGATTCACAAAAGGTTGAGAATTGTTTACTACATACACATATAACTACAAAGAGAAAAACTTGTTCGACGGACAAAATAAACACGTAGCGATTTCATAAGTAATATTTTAGTCCTAAACGTCTGCTTATTTAATATGCTGCGGACGGAAAAGTACTTGTTTCACTGGACCACTTGGTAAGTACGACCACATCTTTATCGCAAATTCTCGATCCTTTATTCTGTTCATCGTTTCATCAATCAAGGATCGTCTCTCCTAAAACAGGGAATAATAACGGTAAAGCGTTATCAACCATAATATAGTATTAACTAATTACATATTAGTAGTCCGAGAAATTTGTGGAAAAAATATTACCTCCGGTGCTAAAGCAATAAGTTCGGTGGTCTTTTTTCTTATAATCACCTCAGCTAGCGAATCATAAAGTGTAATGTGTGTTTCACCGGTGCTGTCGGCGAAAACTACCTCAAGAGCACATCTATTAATGTAAAAAAACAAATAGCAATTATATTAGATATGCTTTGTAAAATTAAATAGGAATTGTAGTTTAAGTAGTTCGTTTAAAACACCTACATTGGATTTGAAATGACATTATGAAGTTTTTCTCCAGCATCACAGTAAAAGGGTTCGCCCAACGCGGTGGCTGTTTCTTCGTTATAAATACTACAGGTGGTGTATGCAAAACTATATGGATTTAATACAGATTGTATTTTTTCCTTTGATTTGTATAGTTTTCCCTTCCTAAAAATTGGTACGAAATAGCAAACGATGAATATATGGAAAAGATACAAGTTGATAGATTTGATCAGTTTGACAAATTTGTATAAAGCATTACCGGTTGATCTACAAAGGATCCTATTGGTAGTAATAGTCGTACTTCTTCGGTTGACATGGCTTGACGTGCTGAGGTCCCCCCAATAACATTTGAGCGAAATCATTACTCAATTGCTGAAGTGTCTCTTTGTTGTTAATTGTCCTAAATTTAGGTAACATTAAGGTAGTGCATGTTGTAAAATATAAATGCAACAAATACAAATGTAATATACCATGTTCGCAGGGCTTCTGCGGAAGGAGCAACACTGTCTAATCTTATGGACGAAAATCGTGTAGTACCCCAGCAACCTCCTGTGCAGTCAAACAACGATCATATATTTGTCTAAAATGTAATCTGAATTAAACAACAATGTATAAACATACCACCATATCCGGAAGTTTTAACGCGAGTAATCTGAATTAAAGGTAGGAATTCTATGATCCTGGCAATCTTTTCGATCGATTCTAAAGCAAGTCCAAGCTAAGCAGTTACAACGACTGGTTGCATCCTGTAAATGTTTAAGCCAAATAAAAATAGAAAGAACTCAAAAAAATATACATGTCACTGAAAAAAAGCATTTCATTTAAAGCTTACGTCTGGTCAACAGTCACTATGTCTCTTGCATCTTGGTTTTCACCCGTTGTTGTGCTTGTGATTGTTCTTAGGGAACTAACAGAAATGGCTATACCAAGTAAATCTGTAAGAATTAAAAAAAACATTTATGATGATTTTTCTTTGCTTTCTACAAGGTAGTTTACACGAATAAATATGAAAGTACATACCAAAGCGCTCTCGTCGGTCGAGACAATCTGTTACCGAGTTTACTGGCATTCAGTACGTCTGTTGAACCTCGGCCGGACCAAGATCGACTATCTGTATACCACTTTGTAGGTACATCTGGTACATATGATTATCAGTTTTGAACTGTTCAGGAATGATTTTAATTGTTGGATTTGGAATCTCATATTCATGACCTTCATGGAAAACGTCTTTATAAAAAGCAATATCCTCCTCGAAGATAGTAGCTGCCATTTATGTTCCCTGTTACATATTAAAATATAGTAGATTATATAGTTTTTAAACAAATTCGTTTCAAGTAATTATATTCTGTATATGGTTTGATACCTCATTGTCACTAAATAGCAAATTCTGAAGTGTTTTCTCTCCTTCCAACCTTTTTTTGGATGCGGATAGGGACTCAAGGCGCACAACAACGACAAATTTACGGCTACGATCAGTCAAGGAAGCAAGAGAGATTCTTGAAGGAGCCATTTTAATCTATAAATTGTGAATACTAAGACAAAGAATTCAGAAAGTGTTAATCATAGAAAAATTCAAAATCGACAAGTAAATAAAAAAAAAATAGTACTAACTTTAAAGCATACGTATAAAATAGTATGGCAAAGTTATAGTCATGTGCTTATAACTCTAGTATGCATTTCACAATGAACAATAGTGTACGATGTTTTTTCTATTTTTATAACAGCTACATAAAGAACTATGCAAAGGAAAAGTAAAGTTTACGTCAGAGGTTCGAGCTGTTGTGGAGAAAGAAATGTAAGATCAGTTATTGAAGGCAGTATGTAACACCCCACGTTATTTGAAGAGGTCCATTGATAGGCTTATATGACTAGTGTTTAAAAGGCTTGAAAGTACTACTCATATCAACAAAGTGCACTTTCTTTTCTGGTCATCCATGCAAAAGAACTCAAAAGTTAAGCGTGCTTGACTGAGAGTAGTCTTAGGATGGGTGACCTCCTGGGAAGGTTCCCGGGATGTGCATGAGGGAGGACAAAATGCGCTGGAAAGGACCCGTGTTGATCTGTGGGCCATGTACACAGCCTGGAGAGCTATCATGAGTGACCGCTCCCGACCCAAGGTTTGGGTCGGGGTGTTACAAATGGTATCAGAGCAACCCT
>JAIUZE010034310.1:0-10545 GCA_022085475.1 Heliosperma pusillum | reverse complement strand
GTTAACTGATCGATAAAGTGAAATAATATCTAGATATTATGATATTGTACTCAAAAGTAATGAAAATATCAAGGTCTATTAGAGGGGAAAGAGAGCCGTGTGGTATTGTGTTTGTCGGGTCAGTTTTGTAAACGATTTGCGTAATCTCCGTTGACGGAACGATAAAGTAACAAATATCTAAGATATTTGTATTAGTTTAATCGAAAGAATTAAAATATCTCAAGTGAGTGGAAAAACGATGACATGGGCGCGTGACTCATGCCAAAGTCGAGTTTCGAGTTTGTTACGGGATTTACGATGAGTCGGGAATAGTTAAATGAGGTTCGGTTAAAAACCGTAAAAGTTATTCTTTAAATTCCGAATAAATTCAAAAATAATTATATTAAATTATGATAAATCTTAATAAATCTAAATAAAAATAAATCAAAAATATTATTTTTTTAAATAAAATTTCGGTCTTCAAACTTACAAGGCGAGTCGGGAAAAAGTCAACGAAAGTCAAAGTCGACTTAAAAGTCGAGAAAAGTAAAGATGACTTAAAAGTCAAGAAAAGTTTATGACGACTTAAAAGTCAAGAAAAGTCAATGACGACTCGGACGACTTAAAAAGTCAAGAAAAAGTCAAAGACGACTTAAAAGTCAAGAAAAGTCAAAGATGACTAAAAACGGTCTTTTCATGAAATCTCTCAGAAATTCCAAATACGAACGCGGAATTTCAAAATAAGACTCGGAATAAAAATTCCTATTTTATAAACTTAAGTTCTCCTGAAAAGTGTTAGTAAATATTTTTACTAGAAAAATTGGGTACTTTTCGGGTTGTTACATCCTTCAACTTAGGAGGGGACTTATTTTGCAATAAGGCGCTGCATTCGGCGGTGAATGCGATGATTTCAACATCATCCAGAGTCCTCTTCTTTGTTAAGATATCCTTCATAAATTTCGTGTAAGAAGGTATTTGAGTGATTAATTCAGTGAAGGGAACCGTTACTTGGAGGTTTTTGACAACTTCCATGAATTTACCGAATTGGGTTTCCTTATGATTTCTCCTCAAACGTTGGGGAAATGGAACTTGAATTTTGATGGGTTCCTTTTCAAGTTCATCCTTCTTTTTAGATTTGTCTTCCGCTTCCTTAGCGGTGGATGGTTGGGTTTCTTTTTGGCTTTCTACTGGTGAAGGCTCAACTGTTGGTTCTTTGGGTTGCTGAGGTTCCGTATAAGTGGTACCACTCCTAAGGGTGATAGCATTTGCGGTGTCCCTCGGTTGTTCACCATGAGGTGGGAGTTGGCCTTGTTTTCTTTGGGTAATAGAGGTAGCCAATTGGGCCATTTGAGTTTCAAGCATTTTGATGGCAGCATCTTTAGCTTGATCACTCTTTTGAAATTGAGCAAACATTGAATCCTGTTTTTGAACAACTTGTAGAAGCATGGATTCAATTTTGCTCAAACTTGAGTCATTTGGTTGGCCTTGAATTTGAGGTGGTTGGTGTTGATTTTGGTATGCCTGATTGAAGTTAGGTTGGAATGAAGGTCTCTCGTTTTGAAAACCAGGTGGATTGTAAGGCTTTTGTTGGTGTGGTATGAATGGTTGTTGAGTTTGTTGGTGGGGATTTTGAACATTGGTACTTTTGTAGGACAAAAACGGGTGGTTTTTTGTGTTTTCGTTATAGAAGTTTGAGAAAGCGTTGCCTTGCCTATATCCTTGATAGGCATTGACTTGCTCTATTGAACTTCTACAATCTTGAAAACTATGCCCTCCAATCCCACATGTCTCACATACCACTACGTGGTTAGTGACGTTGATATGTTCCTTGGATTGGGAAGAGCTTCCTACTTGTTGCTGCAGAAGGGCTAATTGGGCTTCCAGGAGTGCTACTTTACTCGAATCATCCTGCTTGGCTTTTAGCGGAATAGCACGCGAGTTGCTATACTGAGAATCGTGGATTGCCATTGACTCGATAGTCGCACTAGCTATCTCTACATCGATTCGATCAAAACGACCATGAATCAAGGCCATGTTGAGGACATTCTCTTTGTAATTCTTTATATCTTTCCCATGCCTCAAAAAGGCTTTCGTCGCCTCTCTGACGGAATCCAGTAATTTGACTTCGTAAGAGCGCGGTTCGTTCCGGTGGGAAGTACTTTTGATAGAAAGCAAGAGCTAGACCATCCCAATCAACTATTCCTAGGGCAACTCGGTCAAGACTATTGATCCAGAGTTTTGCCTTTCCTCTTAAAGAGAAGGGAAAGAGCATTTCCCTAATCTGTTCTTGGGATACTCCAGTTTGTCTAATCGTGGAGCAATAGTCACAGAAGTTTTTGATATGAAGGTTGGGATCTTCTGTGGCATTGCCTCCAAATTGATTTCTTTCTATTAAATTGATGAAGGCAGGTTTGATTTCGAAGTTTTGAGCTGTAATTTGAGGTGTAGCGATACCCTTTGGAAGTGTATCCGCAGTGGGTTTAGAATGGTCCGAAAGTCGAACCATTTTTGGTTGCGAAGATGAAGATGGAATGTTGGTTGAAAGTTGATTGAATTTTTGAAATGGAGAGGAAAATGGATCTTCTTCTCCTTCAAGATTAGGTAAGATATCCGAGTATTTCTCACGAATACGATCTAAACTTGAAATGTCAGAAGCTTTTGAAATTTCGTTGAATAGCTTTAATCTCCTACGCAGAGTTCTTTCTAGTTCGGGGTCTAAAGGAATAGGGGTCCCTAGTCTAGAAGATCTGGGCATAAGATAGAAAAGCTAAGATTAAAGATCAAGAGAGGTCTAAAGGAATTTGAGTTCCTAAAGACTAGATAAAACTAATCGTGATATAAATCACAATAAAAAGGAAAACTAAACCGTGCTCCCCGGCAACGGCGCCAAAATTTGATCAGGCCTGTCGCAAGCCCGATGCAAAGATAAATTATCCAGACTAGGCTAATAACAAATTAATGTAATTAGGGAAGTAGGGGTCGATCCTCAGGGAGATGGTGTTTCCTATGGATTGTGAATCGTCTCACAATTGAGTTTTATCTAATGATTTTCTGGGTTTTGGATTTTGTGATGTCTAAACTAATAAAGAACATAAATAAAAACAAAACAAACTGAAATGGAAACGATAAAGCAGATAATAAATTAACAATAATGAGAAGCATCTAGGGAAGTAGGTTCACACATGTAGATTGATATATTGATGAAATTGGATTTAGGATATGCAAATAATTCATTGAGCGTTCGTAAGAATGGTGTGTTCATTACAATCATAGATCAGATGGTCTAGCAGGCTTTTAGTGCGATTTACTAGGTCTTAATCCACCATGTCACGCTTTGTCTATTCAATTCCTGTATATCTACCTTGGAAAAGAATTCCATACTAGTCAATGATTGTGATCAAGAATCGTCAACTATCGTTAAAGTCCAAACATGCATAGACACAATGTTTTAAAAGCACAATTTCCTTTATCCAATTATCATATTTTAATCAATCTAACATGGCTACCCTACACCCTAGAAAGGTAACTACTCACTCATGGTTGGGTTGATATTAACAATGAAAGTTAAGATAAGCATATTTAGTTGATTTTGACAATAAGTTAGACTCTCTATGTGGCGATAATAATGACGCTATATGACAATCTAAGAAATGAAACTGCGATTATAACAATATGAAAATGAATCTAAATGATATGAATAGAAAATGACAATCAAATGGAAAGCAATAAAGAACATTAAGCAAAGGATAAATTAGGAATACCTAGGTGACGATCAACGATGAAAGCGATAACAATAATAGAAATCCCTCGCATAGAAATACCGTACCTTGAATTACAACTTTTGAATCCAACAAAGTAGATGCAAGAGATTGAAATTCTATTTGAACTAAGCTAATGTTTTGATAGGAAATAGACGAAAGTAAACTAGAACAAAAGACAAAAATAGAAGAGAATCTAAACTAGAAAGACTAAAGCTAAAAAGAAATATAAGACAAGATTGTGTAAGAAAATGTATATGATGTATGATGAAAGTGTATGATCCTTGAGCATCTATTTATAGTATTAGGGTTTCGTGGAGAAGAGGTCGGGCAATAAATACATAGGTCAAAAATAGGATGAAGGAGCCGCAATGCTTGGAGCAGCAGGAATACCCGATCGGGTACACCACTTACCCGATCGGGTAAGTCGTCTTCTGGAAGCTCTTGACTAACTCTTCAACTTCCTTCGCTTTGACTTGACTTACAACATCCCCCTTGACTCTACAATCGGGTTTGTTGTTTGTTGCTTCTTCTCTCCCTTAAGTTAGTGAACCTTCTCGAAATGCCTTACACACGGTCAAGCTTGCATCTTCAAATCGTCGGGTTCTAGGCAAATGCTCGGAAATATTGAAAAAGGGCGTAGAAACGTCACTTTCCCTACAAAACAAGTTAGAACACAGGAATTCGCCTAGAAGACGATGTTAGCTCATAAAATGGCTTAACAAAGCACAAATGACAGACAAAACCGAGCTGAAGTGTGGGTTAAAATCATACAAATATTCACTTATCAGAGGATTTCCGAACGTAAATTTCATAGAGAGTGAGTTGGTGTGGTACACGGATTCGCGCCCACGTGCCAGGCTGTGGCTGTGAGCAACCATGGTCGGGCGCGCTTGGAAAGGGACAATCATAGAAATACGCATTTGTGGAGTCGCCACCAACTATTGTGGCAAGTTGGAACCGTTCGAATACTTTATGCCATGTCACGACATAAAGTAATGACATGAACACTAAGAACTCGTAACCTTTAGCTTTCTATGTCTAGAATGAGTCTCGTGGATGCCAATGAAGACGGATGTTCACATAGATATGGAGTAAGGGGTGAGGGTATGTAACACCCGGAAATGTACCCTATTTTTCTAGTAAAAATATTTTACGGATACTTTTCAGCGAATTTTAGTTTTAATCGTAAATTTAATTTTTCGAGTCGAATTTACAATTTCCGAGTTCGTCTTTGGAATTTCCGCGAGATTCCATGAGAATCCCGTCTTAAGGCGAGTTTGACTTTTCTTGACTTTTAAGTCGTCTTTGACTTTCCTTGACTTTTAAGTCGTCTTTGACTTTTCTTGACTTTTAAGTTGTCTTTGACTTTTCTTGACTTTTGAGCCGCCTTTGACTTTCGTTGACTTTTCCGACTCACCCTTTACTTATACTCCCTCAAACCCTAACCTAATTCATTCTCACAATTCAACTCTTTCTTCTTTACTAGAAAACCCCCATCAAAACCTAGCTTCCATTTCTTCCAAGCTTAGATTCGTCATAACTCGTTCATTTCTCGCTCAAATTCGCGTAAGTTCGTCTTATTCTTCCCCTCTTAGCTTCCTCTATCCGTATTGGTAATAAAATTACCGTCTTTCTCGCTTTTTAAATTATCCGTCTTTCTCAAGGTGAATGATATTCATCTTTTATTATCTAATTGTATGTAGGTGGAGACTAGGAAGGTTTAGAATCGATTAAAGACGCGGAAAGGTAACGGTGAAGGGTTACTCGATATCATTTACGTGTTTTACATGCTTTTATGCTAGAATTCGTATTTAGAATACGATTAGAAAGCTTAGGAATTATGTTATGGATGATGATTGTTGTTGATGATTTTGATGAATATTGATTGTTGATAGTTATAGAAGTGAATTATGAGAATTGGAAATGATAGAAATGGTGTTGTTGTTCTCGGGTGGACTCGTGCAGTTTCACTGCATTGACCCCTTTTCGTAAAATGATCATATCTCCTTCGTTACTTGCTTGTTTTGGGCTTGTGACCTATCGTTGGAACCGTAAGAGGATAAGCTATCACCTCGACTTGGAATTTTTGTATTTGCATGTCTAGAACTCTAGTTATGACAGTTTGAAGTAAACCCTTGTTTTAGTTAGTTTCCAAACTTGTTGTTTTGGAGCGGTATCGATGTTTCCTATTTATTATGCTTCTTAAACTTGGTCTAACGCTTATGTATCATGTATTGATTCATATTTATCATAGTTACATTTATATAATGCCATGTTCTCATGTCTTGTGACGGTTTTTGGTATGTCCCACTTTGAGTCCGTTTTTACAAATGTTACGGTTTGAGCACTATTTTTGTCTTGTGCTTTGTACTCTCATTCCCTTGGCTACCTCCACGTTCGTAAGGCTGGAATGTCGGAACGGGGAGGTATCCTACTGCTTAAATGCATGTGTTAGTGGGCATACGACGACGTTGTTGAGAGTTGAACGCTATGCGTTGTTCGACCCGGCCGTCAAATGTTGTGTACTTGCGAGGTGGTGTTATTTGCATGTAGCGTACCGCTTGTTATGAGGCTTGAGCTCTTTTCCGCCTCTTTCGTGAATTGATCTACCGAATTTGGGGTACTCGGCATATATATTGTAAGACTGAGTCTTGGATGCGAAATGTCATCGCACGTCGAATCGGAAAACGTTTATTCCGAGAATCTGGCCAGGTTTAGACTAGGACCGTATTATTATCGTCGTGCTACCAGGAGGAAAGTAGTCTACATATACGAAATGTAGCATCGTGTATGAGTTCAGGAAAATGCTTTATCCCGTGGATGCCTTTTAATCATACTTGCCATGTACACGATGCTAGTGCGTTTCATTTACCGTGAGAGATGTCGTCTTGTGTCGTTCTTGAATGCGTGATTTCATGATATTGTTCATGGTCATTGCATGATTGGACACCGTCAATGTCTTGGTTCGTGAATGGATGATAATATGTTGGATTTATTGTGATCATCGCATGACTTGACTTGGTTTGTCTGTCGAGTCTCAATCTTATCAATCTTATACCGCTAACGGTGAGATGCAAGCCCTAGTGAGCGTATTCGGTTGCCTAAGAGTGTCTTCCCCGAGTCTTTGTATCACATGATGGATTCGGACTTGTACTTCTTATATTCTTATCATTATATATTGAATTGCCTATCTATCCTTATCGTATCTCACATGTACATCAATATGTATGCATGCTTTACTTTTGTATTTCATTCTATGTACGTTTAATGTGATATGGCTGGGAGAACCCGGAGTTACTCCCCACTGACTGTGGCGTTCATGTTTTTCATGGATGAACAGGTTGCTTGCATGATGGCTTTTTGCTTGACATTTTGGGTTCGGGTGTGAGCTAGCGGGCGTTGTCCCTGGATTAAAACACCTCTAGACGATTTTAGCTTGTTTGCTAAACACTTTTACTTGTTAACATTTTGGAGAGACTTCGTCTCTTGATGTAGTATAATTCGTACTTTAGTTTGTAATTTTTGACACTCCTCGTATTCTTTCCTTGCATGTATAAAAGGTTTTTTAAAACTTCATATTTCCGCTATATAATTCACATGCTTGTTTGGTTTATATTTCCGCATTCGCGAGGGTTGTCACCGTTGGTATCCGAGCTTAAACGCTCCCGACGCACACACGTGAACCCTTAACTTAAATTACTTGACCTTGAAATAATAAATGAGAGATGGGTAAACTTAAGGACCTAAGGTGGTAGTCTTTGGTGTACTTGATGTTTGTTAGGTTCTAACTTGTTTGTTGATTGTGTTGAGTGATGTTTTGTTTGTTTGTATCTACCGTCTTAAGGTGGATCTTTGTGTTACCTAGAAGAAGTATCTTTTACCGAAGAGTGAAGAATGTCAAGCCTAATTGAAGTGTATTTCTTCCTCATCTATGATTTCTCTCGTCCATATTGTATTATGCTCTCTTCCTTTTATCTAAGTTCTTCTTCATCATCTAATTTTTTTTCCCCTTGGAAGTTACTCTTGATAGTTCCTCCATCTTACCATTGGTATCCTTACCTTCCTCATGTAACATTTTTATGGATGTCATACCCTTTTGTTTGTGGTATATTGTACTTGATCGGAAGAACTTTGAATTTTGTAGAATATTAGTGTTTGTTAGAAGGAATTTGAGATTTGAGGAAAATGGTGTAGATCTAAATTCACCCTATATTGATGATTGGTTGTAACTCTAAGGAATGGTAGTAAGATAAGTTTGATGATTTTAGTGCTTGGTGTTTGCCACGACTCATGTGTGAATATTTCGTGGTATTTGATGGTGTAAAGTTGAATGAGTTTGTTACGACTTCTTAACTCATTAGTACTTTAGTCTTTTGGACTTAGAAGTTTAGTATTGTTTTGAAGACCATGCTTATGATACGTCTAATTGGGGTAAATAAGAGGTTTAGAATGATATCTTGAAGTGCGAAATACTTTTGAGGTTAAGTGACATCTTGTGGTTTCCTATTGTGTGTTTGTGAGTATAGGCTTGGTGGAAAAGCTTTTGGCTATAGTTCTTGAATTTAAAGATATGATCTTATCTTATGGCATCGGAGACTCGTTTGAAGTAGTAAGGTTTCGGTAAGTTGAACCATATTACTTGAGGATTATGATGTGAGTTATGATGGAAATACCTTGAGACGTTAATGATGATGTTTGACTTGAGGTTTTACTTTGATAATAATGAACTCGTGGGCTATAGACTCAAAAAAATGACCGAGTATAAGAGAGTATTTGTTAGTCCTTCAATTAAAGAAAACTTTGAGGTTGTGTTGAATATTTGAGCTAAAGGAATGTTATTATACTTGAGTTGCAATTCCGCATTTGGGATTCCGTAAGATATGAAAGGATGGATGAATTTGGTTGTATTCGATTTATCAAGTCTAGGTGTACCTTACTTTGATGATTTGTGGTACGATGGTCCCTTGTAAGAGACCTTTGTTTGCAATGAGTTGCTTTACTATCACCCTAAGTCTGAAAGGAGAAATTTTGTGGATTAAACCTTAAACCTTTACCCGTGCCATCATTCCTTTTCATTTCCATTCTTGAATGTTTTTGTCAAGATTGATCTTTAAGAAATTACAAGTTCGTACTTTCTTTCTTACTCAGATATCTTCATAACTCTACTATCTGCTTTGTCTCTTCCTCAACCTCGTTTTCCTGTTTCGCCTTCGCCCTTTTCATCTTATCGTAGTCTTTAATGACGCTTCCTAATGTTCCTTGTATCATGTTCATTTATCCCTTCTCTCTTGAGAGATAGTTTTCTTATTAGCTATCGTAAGGGTTAGTAGGTGTGTTTTGAAGAAGTTTCGAATGTGGTACCTAACCGTCCTATTAAACTACTTTCATGTTTAGATGATTATAAGGATTTGAGGATAAACTTAGGATGAAACTCTCCTAGTGGTTTTAGACTATGAAAGCATAATGTTGCAATATCATTTTGAGGATCGAAATAAGTATAATGATAGTTGGTAGTTATGGTTAAGAATTTTAGTGATTCTTTAAGTGTTACTTGGGAAATTGTGGTCTTTAAATGTTGGACCCTAACGGGAATAATTACCTTGTGGAATTTGGATTGGATTACCAAACTTGAGGAATATTGTCATAAGCGAAAATCGATGTATTGAGAGTTTGAAAGAGCTAAATAAATTGATTTACGGTCGCATTGCCCTATGATTGGCAAAAGTTAAGTGAAATGAGATTGTGTGACTAATCTCTTTTGAGGTTTTGTGTTTTAACTTTTGAAGATGAGAAAGTTCATTGTTAATAACTTAGGATAATGAATTTTGGAATAAATCGGATTAAAGGATTTCATGGTAAGTCCTCTACTTTGTGGTTGTTAGCAATCATGTTTCCATAGATAAATATTTTGTTGGTAGTTTCTAGTAAGAGTTTGATGAAACTAAGAAGATTAGAGTGCGTAATGAATCTTTCTTGTGGATTGTTAGTTGTGAAGTCTACCGTGCCGATGGACTTAGGTATATATATTGGATTTGAATAATTAGGATTTGTTACTCGAAGTTTCGTGATGATAGAATATTTTTGTAGGATTTCTGATGATTGAAAATGATGAGTTGCAAATTGGGTAAATTGCATTCTCTTGAGGATTAGAGTATCAGTAGAGTTAGTTCTATCGAGTTCTTATAGGTCTTGCTGCCAACTTTATCTTAATCTTCCTATCCCTAAGAGTTCGATTTTTTTCTTTTTTGCGTGTTTTGTATATATTTTGTTATCGTGATTTGTGAACTTTATGTTCGAGTCGCTCTATGTACGTGTAATGTCTTGTTATTTTATTTTATCTTTCAAGAAACCTTCGAATTTCCATATTGTATTTCTAATTTAACGTTTCAAAGAAGTCTAAAGATGGTTTTTGTACCTCCTTTTTGGGGAAAAAAGATTTCTTTTGCTTTTATACTTGGATTTTTGCGTTTGGTTGGATGTTTGCACTTGTTATTGGAGACGTCTGATAACTAGTCCTACACTTACTAACTCTTGTTATGATTTTCGATTTCACTATTTCGACTTTGCTTTTTGGATAATTAGAGTTCTCGTTCGCGACGAGCATTCTTGAGATCCGTAAGTAAAGTTTCACACTTATGAAAAATTTCCTTAAACCGTTTCGAGAAGAACATCATTTCATAAATGTTTTCCCTTGTAAAAGATTTCGTGTTGATTTTGTAAACCGATTCTTGTCCTTGATACTTTTGTTTTCTACTCTCAAGTTTCGAAGACGAAACTTTTTAAAAGGTGGGGTGATTGTAACACC
>JAIUZE010034307.1:5000-17031 GCA_022085475.1 Heliosperma pusillum | reverse complement strand
TGCCCAATTGGCAACTCAAAATTCACAAATGCAACCGAGAAATCTTCCTCCTCAAGGACAACCCCCACACGAACAAGCTAAATGTGACAACCCTCGCGAATGCGGAAATAAAACATAACAAGCATGTGATTTAAATAGCGGAAAATACGTTGTTTTTAAAACTTTTTACATGCATATAGAAAAGTACGAGGAGTGTCAAATATTACAAACCAAAGTATGAAATATACTACAACAAGAGACGTAGTCTCTTAAAATGTTATCAATGTCAAAGTGATTAGCAAACTAGCTAAATAACTTCTAGAGGTGAATCTTCCAGGGACAACGCCCGCTAGCTCACACCCGAACCCAAAATACCACAAGCAAAAAGCCATCCAATTAAGCAACCTGTTCATCCATGAAAAACATGAACGCCACAGTCAGTGGGGAGTAACTCCGGGTTCTCCCAGCCATATCACATTAAACGTACATAAAAGGAAATACAAAAGTAGAAGCATGCATATATAGATATACATGTGAAATACGATAAGAATAAATAGGCAATTCAATATATAAGGATAAGAGCATATGGAATACAAATCCGAATCCATCATATTATACAAAGACTCGGGGAAGACACTCTTAGGCAACCATATACACTCACTAGGGCTTGCATCTCACCGTTAGCGGTATAAGTTTGATAAGATTGAGACTTCCAAACCATGCCAAGTCATGCGAAGATCATAAGTAATCAATCATATAATCATCCATTCAAACGTACCAATACATTGACGACATCTCTCACGGTAAATGACACGTACTAGCACCGTGTACATGGCAAGAATGATTAAAATCGCATCCACGGGATAAATATTTCCCTGAACGCATACGATAAACATTTCGTATATGTAGGCTAATTTCCCCCTGATAGCACGACGATATAAATATCCGGTCCTAGTCTAAACATGGCTAGACTCTCGGAATAAACGTGTTCCGATTCGACATGCGATAAACGTTTCGCATCCAAGACTCGGTCAATCATAGATGCCGAGTACCCCAAATTCGGTCGACAATTACGAAAGAGGCGGAAAAGAGCACAAGCATCAAAACAAGCGGTACGCTACATGCAAATGATACCACCTCGCAAGTATACAACATTTGACGGCCGGGTCGATCAACGCAAAGCGTTCACCTCCCAACAACGTCGTCATATGCCCACTAACACATGCAATTAAGCAGTAAGGATACAGTCCTCGTTCCGACATTCCAGCCTTACGAACATGGAGGTAGCCAAGAGAATGAGAGTACAAAGCACATAGGAAATTAGTGCTCAAACCGTAACATGTGTGAAAACCGACTCAAAGTGGGACATATCAAAAACCGTCACAAAACATGCGATACAAGCGAATGAAATATCATATATTCAAAACATTAATATTTAAAGTCATTCCGTAAATTGTATACGATAAATTGGGGTAACCATCTGAAATATTATAAATGAAAACTAAGTTAAGAAGTAACCAGAAAATCTCCAGCAGGTGCCAGCCGGTCAGGTGACCCGCTGCCGGCCACCGCTGGCAATCATGTGGTTTTGGAGTAATGTTCCTCAACACTAGTGCCGATTCACATAATTAACTCTCAAGAATAGAATAAGGGATGATGAATATTATAGACAACTGGTCAACATAAATCGGTAACGATTGGCTCAATTGAGTTTGACGTTACTGTCGTATGACGGTGGTGATCAGTTGATCCCTTGAGGTCACACCTAAAGGACAATCCCCGAATCATGTACATTAATTAATTGTATAGTGATACAGATTAATTAATCCCTTAAAATGAACCAAGTTTAAATTGTGAGTGAGAAATATATCTTATTGTAATATGATTAAATAAGATTCATTTTGGTAATTTAATTGTTATATTACTAAGAATACATTATGTTTATGAAACATTTGAGATAAGTAAAATTGGTCGATTATAATTACAAACTGTTGTAGATTATTTTTAACCAAATATGAGAGGACCCATTTTATTTACATGTTATTATAAAATGTGACTTAAAATGTTAAGTCTAATTTATTTGTTATGAAATTGCATTTAAATTAGTTAAATGCACATTTATAAGCAAAATTACATGTTACATGACAAATTGCAAAAATAAAATGGACACCCATATTACAAGGGTGCACCGGTTTTGGTAGTGTACAAAAGGGTGATTATTTTTGTGTATTATTCTAATTAGGAATTAGACATAATCATACCCAAAACTATTACCAACACTCAACCTTTTTACATTGTTAAGAACAATTGGAAGTGACAACACCCCACCCATGTGGGGTGTGGGTGACCGGTTTTAACAAGCCAAAGAGGGCTTGTTTTTCCCTCTTAATATATACCATAACATCTCATTTTTGCATGGAGGCTTATCTTTCTACAAAAATCTCTATCTCTCACTAAAAGAAATTTAAGAAATTCTTCTTGTATTTCTACACTAATAATATCATTACTAAGGGTAGTAATATATCTATTAGTTCATAATAAGGGCTTCTACTATTTAATACTAGTGTAGTATTTTGTAGAGATTAAGGGTAGTCTTGGGTGCTACTAATTGGAGAGTTTCTACTTTGAAACTTGGAAGATCATCCTCATATTACTAGCTCAAGAACAATATTTGAAAGGAGTTCAAATATTGTGCCCATATTTTCATAATCAATGTAAGAAATGGTTCTTTCCTTTATATTTTGTTATGCATGCATAAGGTTCTAATAGTTTAAGACTAAACTATTAATAAGATGATATTAGAAATGTCTAATATTGAGTTTAAGAAACTTACAAGTGGTATCAGAGCGCCTTGGTTGTTGCATGCATAATCGATTTATAGTTTTTTCGAGTTATGGTAACTTAAAGAAAACTACTAATTTGTGTTTTATAAGATAAAATCACAAAGTTATTTGCATGTCAATACATTCTGGTCCTAACATGATTTTAGGTCATTTTGATGATTTATGGAAATTTATAGTGCTCAGATATGATTTTTAGTATTTTTATTACATTTTAATGAGTAAAATGATGTTTAAAATGTTAAAAATAGTTAGACTTACCTTTTGACCTTGAAATGTTCACACAATATCACACATGTATTTTACTTACTGTATGTAAAATTTCGTGTGAAGTGGTTTTGTTTCGTGTGATTTATTATTTTTATATGATAAAATGAAATAAATAAAGGTCAAATGGTTAAAACTACTTCCGCTTTGAATCTGACCATGAAATTTTAGTATGTTGTCACATGCATGTTTTCCTGTCAGACTGGAAAATTTCAGACTGATGTGATTTGTCTAGCATGATTTATGAATTTTTAATGTAAAAATGGCATAAATAGTGACTAATTTAGCAAATAAAGCTAAAATAATTTTCATGTCAAGTATTTTATTTGATAAAACCGATAAAGCGCAACCATTTTTCTCAAAACCGATTCGAAATTTTTAAACCATGATTTTTTGACATTATGAGTGTCATGGAAATGTTCCAGAATGTTCAAGAATTTGAAATTCAAATTATGAAATTATTGTAATTAAATTTGGATTTATTTGATTAAAATATGATTTTAAAAAGTCTAACTATGAGCAATTGTATAACAACAAGTTGAATTATTGTCAAAAATTGAGTGATGACTAATTTTTGAGGCCTAAACGAGTTGGGATAATTAACTTGGACTTAAATATGATTTAAGTATTGTTTGGTGATTTTAAAGTGTTATTATCACGCATTTCCATAAAACCGGGTTATATTCGATATAAACCGTTAAGTAGAGCGATTTGGCATTTAACATGAGCATGTTTTATACATATTATAATACTTCTTTTTATTTATGAATGTCATATTTTCAATTTATGAATGTCATATTTTGGTTTATGTAATTTGGAATTATGTAATTTTTCCTTGTATGGCTTTAGTTTTAATTGATATTACCCGAAATGCAAGGGAATATTGATTCGGTTGTAATTTAATGTGATCTCGTATCACTTTTATTGAATTATTTTATTTTACAAATGTATGATAGGAAATTATTGTAATTTTATTATATATTTTGTAACCAATTGTAAAACCGGAGTTTCCCAAAGACGGTGCCATTCGGAAAGGAGTTCCGAGAGAGAGACGGTGACTTTGGGAGGCGTGCTTATGGTTCAAGGGACCAAAGGAGTTGGTTTCCGAACTTGTAATAGATTATATGATTTTCTATTCTAGGAAAGGCCATACTAGGAGTTTTATTTTTATGCTTGCATTTTATTTAAATATGTTTGCATGCATTGCCAAATCGCCATAACATGACATGCATATTTATCGAGTATTCGACCGTGTCAATTAAAATAATTGTTAATTCATCGATTTAGTTCACTTTAACATGATAGATTATAAATTGACAAGACCTCTCATAATAAATAATTGAGATCAAGCCTTATCAAATGTAGAACCCATGAATCCCAATTTCGCAAGGAAGTAGGCTCGGCTCACCGGGGTGCTAAACTTGTTACGTTGGGTAAGTGGGGTAATAAATGTTATTATTTCGAAATTTGGATTGAGCTCAACGGAAGTATTCGCGACCGTAGCCGCATGTGTTCCGGGCTTAAGATAAATATTAAAGTAATATTATCGACCGAGAGTTCTAATGTAGAATCGATTAAAGAGTTAATCCACCGAATTATGTTAATGAGGGATGAATCGGCTTACCGTGCCCAAGTTGATATGAATTTGGATCTCGGAATCATTTATAATAGTTGGGTAGAGGTCACTATTTAAATGTTAAAACTTGTTTAAAATGTTTACAAGTATTTAAAATGATAAATGTTGACATTTCCTTTATGTCTAAAATTTTGTAGTTAATATTGTATATTCGCAATGGCAAATGCTAATTCATCCACCACCACCTATGCTCCAATTCTCACGAATGTTTCATGGCTTCGATCCTTCATTGATCGATGCAAGTGAGAAAAGAATGGCGCTAAATTTTACCGATTGGGTTATGCAACTCCGCTTGACCGCGGCGGGTGACGACATGTTTCGTTACCTTGCCAAGGCCTCTCCCACCGCACCTAATGAAATGTCAACCGCCACGCAAGGCGAGCCTATGAGGCTAACCACAAAGAGTCCGCCATGATCAAAAACGTTTTGATCTTCTCGTTGGAGGCCGATCTCCAAAGGAGTGCCATAAGATGAGCACGTCCTATGAGATCTATGCCTAGCTTGTGACCATGTTTTTCACAAGATCCTAGGATCATACAGTATGAGACGGCTTCCGCATTTTTCGACATGAACCCATAAGAGGACCAAACGTTAGCCCTCATGTACTCAAATTGATTGAGCATGTTGAGACTCTTAAATTGCAAGGGGTAACCATTCCCGAACAACTCGTTATCGACCGAGTATAACATTCCTTGGGGAAAATCAAAGCTTATGTGCAGTTTAGGGTAAACTATAATATGCAAAACATGAAAACCTCTCTTCATGAATTGCACAAGATGCTTGTGCAAACTGAGAGAGACATGAGGCTAAGTGTTAGCACCTCCAAGGATGTACTCCATATTAATAATAAGAGTAAGGGGAAGTTCAAGAAAGGTGGTAGTAAAGGAAACAAGCCCTCCACCTTCAAAGGAAAGGGAAAAAGCTATTGATAAAAGCTCACCCAAACCTAAGAAAGGTGCCTCAATCGAAGACAAGTGCCATTATTGTAATGGCATAGGGCATTGGAAGAGGAATTGCACTAAATATCTAGGAGATATCAAAACTGGAAAGATGTTTCCGTTGGTAATTTATCCCTATCGTTTATGTTATGATCTCAACTTTGGTATAAAGATACGAGTTGTGATTCTTACCCTATTTAATTGAAATTAGGGCATCCTAGCAAGGATAAAGACTAGGACAAGCAAGCCTAAGAAAGCTCTTCAAGGGAAGCTAAGGTAGCTACCCATGATTGAAGACCTATGGAAGCTTGGTCTCTTTTTGAATTGTCAAAATTTAAGGATTTATTTTGAGACATCGTTTTTAGAACTTTTATAATTTCTTTGTTTGACATGGAAATTTGTTCAAATCCTTTTATTGACATTGGTTGTAATTGGATTTAGTGACTTGGTTCTCAACCCAAGTCACTCGGTTTGTTCAAACTTTTAGTTCTAAAAACTTGTCATCATACTCTACTTGAACTAATAACATAAATTGTATCGACTCAAATTGATCATATTAGCATTATGATGACGGGATCATTATAATAGAAGGCTAAGAATTTTATTCTCACTTTGAAAGATCAATTGCTAAGTCAAAATTGAGTTATTGAACTCAAAGTAGGGAGTCTACCAAACCAATTGGCTTCACCACTTATAAAGATTGTAATTGACATGAATATTAGTACACCTCTTTAGCTTATAGAACTAGTCTATCTCGAAGCTAAGATTCGATGTCTTTACAATG
Source organism: Heliosperma pusillum (assembly GCA_022085475.1). Classification (NCBI taxonomy): domain Eukaryota; kingdom Viridiplantae; phylum Streptophyta; class Magnoliopsida; order Caryophyllales; family Caryophyllaceae; genus Heliosperma; species Heliosperma pusillum. Next base: position 10,587 of record JAIUZE010034307.1, on the reverse strand, counting down.
AAATCTTTAGTAGATCACTTAAGGTCATGTTGTGATACTTCTACCTCCCTCACGAGAATGAGTACAAAATTGTTTGTGGCTCATAAGGCTATCTTTAAGGAAAATAGTTGTATTTTCTAAAGATAGAGTGGGAGAAAATAAGCCACAACAAAAACCTAGTTAGGAACTAGTGAGAAAACCAAAAGAAAATGTTCTTAGGTTAGACTCAAGACTAGTGAGGAGACCAAAAGAAAGCGTTCTTAGGTGAATCCTTAGACTAGTGACGAGACCAAAAGAAATTGTTCTTGATATAATAAGATTATGATCTATGAAGTGGAAGTACCTAGAAATTTTGAATTTCGATTTTCTAAAAGAGACTTATGAAACTAAATAGAATCTATGCAAATGAATGACATATTTGGAGTTGTCCAATTGTAGTTGCATGGATAGACATGTAGATGTCTACAAAAGCCAAGTTAATGCGTAACTATGCTTAGATCCAAATCATCAATGAAATACCTCATAATAGGAATCAAAACCACATGTCCAAATATGGATTTGGAATAGGATGTGTACATGACACAAGCCTATTTTATGTAACTACCTAGAGGTTATGATGATCTTTTCTATTATAAGATATAAGAAAGGTTTCAATCGAATTGTCGAAAAGTCATGTATAGACATGAAATTCAGTGGGAGTTAAAGTCATGTATAGACATGAAGTTAAGTGGGAGTTTAAGTTATCATGTAAAGACATGAAGTTCAGTGGGAGAAATTGTTTTCCACGTGAATGACGTTTCACTCATTGAGAGTGACATATTCATATTACCTTTTTGGAAAGGAGTGGTTGGATTTTAATGTTGGATGAAAGAGGGCAAAATGTATACTAAAATCAAAGTCTATTGTGGAATAGAAGATTTTAGCTTGGCATTTAAAAGGTTTCTTATATCGATAAGATCATTAAATCTCTTCAACAAGTTAAATAGGTTATTTAAGTGGATAAAAGTGGGATCACTATGAAAGGGTCATAGTCATCCACTGAACCTAAGAATTGTTGATCACGTGATACCGATCATGTATGCCATTACATGCACATACCTAAATGAATTGTATGCTGGGAGCATGACAAGCCTATAACAAATCAATCCACATGAGAGTCATTGGATAGCCTACAAGAACATCCGTAGAGTTCTCGAGGAGAACTAGGGATACATTTTTATGTTTGGTAGAGAAAATTTGACAATGTGGTAAAGGTTATACAAGCCCAAATTTCCAAACTTATAAGGATTTATCGAAATCCTAGGCGTACTTTTGTTATACAAGAAGCGAATAACTAAAAGAATTATTGAAGAGTCAATCCTTATAAATTCTACAAATAGAGACCTAGTACATTATGATGAGGATAAGGTGGTATAAAAGGAACTAATAGTAGATCCTTTCACCTAAATACCTATCAGTTATCATGATAACAAGTGGGAGTATCTTTCAAGTTAAAGAGCCCAACGCTAGATAGAGATCTAGACATGTACGTAGATGAATTCATGTTATTAGGAATAACGTTGGATGAAGGGAAAAAGCAATTCACAAGGTTGGAATAAATGAATATATGGTATATTCACTACCCAAGCCTTTATTGCATATAATAAGATCGTCATGAATTGTCATGGACGAAATAAACTTTAGATTATATGATATGCAGCAATAACATTGTGTTGATTGTTCATATATGATAATCACATTTATCGTTTGAGTTTCTAAAACTTGTTTTGTGCGTTGTTATATCCAAATGGATTGTAGAGACAATTTTGGACTCCATTAAAATGGACTGGATTTACATAGCATAGGCCCCTAGTCACTTATATGAGGTGACATCTCGAAGTGACTAGATTGTGGTGCGATTGATGGCAAGTTCAAGTTTCATAGGGTCATAAGGGATGACCAATCGATCACATAGACAGAGTGTAAGGGACAATCTGTCGGGCAGTGACCGCTTATAGAATTCTGGCAATTCTTGTAGCCTGGTCGTGGCAAGAGCTACTAGTATTCTTTTGAGTCGATTCTTTAACTAAAGACTGTTCGCCTAAGGTGGCACAGTTTCAGAGTGACTTTGATTTATGCTCTACGACCTTCGTAACTGGGGTCAAATGGGCATCTTTTGGGTCATGATGAGCTGTGGCTATGCAAAGGGAATAGTGCGATAGGAATTGTCCACCCCTTGTCAGGGTTGTTTTAAAATCTCAAGGCCACTCGAGGAGGAGTAAGCTGAAAATGCGTGGCCACGCTCGGAAGGTATCTAGGGTAGATAATTCCGGTCAGACAGTTACTCTCCAGATCGAGGAAACCACTCTTGATATGATCAAATGCAAGTACGACCTGCAAGACACCTTGCATTGAGTGGGAGATAATGTAATAGGACAAGAGAATTGGTGACGCACACTTGTCTCGGACAAGTGGGAGATTGTTGGAGTAAATGTCCTCAACAATAGTGCGATCACATAATTAAATCTCAATAATAAGAATACAAAGGGATGATGAATATTATAGTCAACTGGTCAACATAAATCGGTAACGATTGGCTCAATTGAGTTTGACGTTACTGCCGTATGACGGTGGTGATCAGTTGATCCCTTGAGGTCACACCTAAAGGACAATCCCCTAATCATGTACATTAATTAATTGTATAGTGATACAGATTAATTAATCCCTTAAAATGAACCAAGTTTAAATTGTGAGTGAGAAATATATGTTATTGTAATATGATTAAATAAGATTCATTTTGGTAATTTAATTGTTATATTACTAAGAATACATTATGTTTATGAAACATTTGAGATAAGTAAAATTGGTCGATTATAATTACAAACTGTTGTAGATTATTTTTAACCAAATATGAGAGGACCCATTTTATTTACATGTAATTATAAAATGTGACTTAAAATGTTAAGTCTAATTTAATTGTTATGAAATTGCATTTAAATTGGTTAAATGCACATTTATAAGCAAAACTACATGCATAAACTCTTACGTAACATTAATAATATACAACGACTCCCGGCTGGGACCAAAGGCATATGAGAAAAACAAAGGGGAAAGGCAGCGGTGTCTCAGCCGGTCGGCTGACCGGCTGACCGGCTCCCGGTCGGCCGGCTGAGACCTAAATCATGCATAAACTCTTACGTAACATTAATAATATACAACAACTCCCCAGCCGGTCAGCTGACCGGCTGCCGGTCGGCCGGCTGGGATCAATATCACACGAAAATCACCAATTCACTAAGGATCATTATACAACAACATCATCTATCATCACAATTCATCCATTTTCAATATCAATTATCAACTAACAACAACCATTATCAACAATACGATTCCTATGATTACTAATCCTATTCAAATTACGATTACTAACATAGAAAACACGTAAAACACGTAAATGATATCGAGTAACCCTTCACCGAGGGACAACGAGGGACAAGGGACTTCCCGGCTCAAGAAATTATCAGATTTGGCAATCGAGAAACGAAGCCTATATAAAGATTATATCTTGATACTGCGTGTGTCCTCCGTCGGAATAAGTTGATGTGCCAGCCTTTGTATCATAGACCACCATACACCCGAGGTTTCCCTCAAGGGTGATAGTTTTGCGTCTAACGCAAGCCGCATGATGCCGTATTCCCACTTCAAACCACACAACATCCGTCACAAGCTTGGTAGACCGGCTATTCAGCGTAATTTGAGTAACACAAACACCGCTCACCCGTGATAACTTGGACCGAGTCCCTTTGATCCGAGTAGATTGATGCCCACGATACCCTCCTTACGGTTCACCGCCACCCCCACGATTTCCACCCTTCACCCATGCGCCGAGGCCACAGGCTACTGACGAGCTTAATTTCGATGGTGAACAGATCACGCCCGATAACCGTCTTGAGATTTTCCGCTAAATCGTCAAATCAGCACGCCGCGGCTTGTGTCAAGGGGAGCGAACTCTCCGTATAGCAAACCGGCTACTGGGCACCGAATAACTTTGTCGCGTACTAGTCCCTTTGACGACCATCGATTGTGGCCTTAATCAGCCTAGCAAGCCGAATCTTTCCGAGAGGCAACCGAGGCAACGATTCTCAAAAGCCAAATTCCGACAAACCCGTCATAGCAGGGACGTCCGACACGTGGTGCTTGGGGACAATTATTTTTTTCATTTTTTTACGTTGAAAGTGCGTCACCATGCACCCCGTCTCGGACTGATCGGCCTTACACATTGGCCTAGTGCACCAGCCACTATAGCCGTCAAAGCCGAGAACCGTCTTTTTCGGAACCCCGAGGTGTGGTGCATGGAAAAAAAATAAAATCTCCATGAAGAGGTCTCACCATGCACCACGCCTCGGATCGATGGGTCTTACACGATAGCCACGGCCAGCAGCCCCTAAAATCACCGTTGCCCAATTCCGACTCGGACGGGACCCCGAGACATGGTGCATGGAGACCACCGAAAAAAAAAAATATTTTTCGATGGGGGGGTAGCACCATGCACCATGTCTCGGCGTCGTGGGCATAGCATGCCCACATCCTGCCCTTGACCCTCGAGCCCTCCCTACCCCCTATAGAGGCTTATTTGATAGTTTTGGTCTTGTAGCAGGAAACATTGAGTGTGCAGAATAGCGATACGTTTATGTATCGCTTATTTGGGGTAGCAAATGACCTTTGTTTTGGGCGTGTGATACGGCGTTGGAAAGATATCTTGGAGTACTTGATGCTGGGCCCAAGAATTTCTTGATTCCGATCATTTTTGACGGAGTTATGGCCCTCGGAAGACGGGTCTCTTTCTGCCGGCGGGTCTGCTGCCTAGGCCTCGGCTCTGGGGCTCTTTGGGGGTGCAAACAGGGTGCCCACTACGAAAGGCCTGCACCTATGGGTAGGTAACTTGGAGTAGTTATTTTTAGGCTCAAGAAAATCCATTTTACGAGTTGTTACGGTCCCGGAAACCGCGTCGGGGCGAGCGGCGTCTGTTTGGCCACCCCCAAAGGCTTGGGTTGGGTAACTTGGGTGTCTTTCTCACCACCCCCCGCCCATTTTGCATCCTAATATCACATTTCCAATGGTTTTGAGGCTTTATGGCACGGGCAAAACCGTCCGAAACCGGAGATTACCCTTTCGGGACACCTTGCACTCGGTAGTACTTGGGTGGGTGGGCAGTGTGTTTGTGTGTGGTGCATCACATGGGACAAAGCCTACTATTTACTCAACAACATAACACAAGGATACCACAAGGGCACCTTGGGTGCTCTTGTTTGCTTTGGTACCTTTGGTTACCCGGTTTGGGTTACAGTCTTTCTTAGCATTGTGTTCGGGACCGATCCGTGAAACCGTCTCCGGGTGACTTGTGGGTGCCCCCGACAAGTTGTGGTTAACTTAGTGTCACGGTGGTCCCTAGGTGTGCCCATGGCCTAAGGATGGTGCCTATGCCCTTGGCTTGGTGCTCGTGGCCCTTGCATGGCGCCTATCCCAAAGCCGTGGCCTAGCCATGGCGCATCACTGCCAGGCACCTAACCTCAAAAATGCCTAGGCATGGCCTGCGTGGGGGCGCCCTTGGTGCGTCACTGATGGGCAG
>JAIUZE010034294.1:0-15393 GCA_022085475.1 Heliosperma pusillum | reverse complement strand
CACAGACAACATCTCGGATTCACTTTATGTCACTGGTCAGAAATTAGGTCAAGACTGACGTTGCTTAGACACAAATTGGCGACTTCCTCTTCCTCTGACTCGTCGTCCTCTGTGTCGAGATCTTCCCAGCAATAGGCCATCATCACTTGCTTGAATTCCTTCTTGGTTTTGTCTCGTTGATTTTTGTCTTTGAATTTCTTCCATGTGGGGCAATCCTTGATCATGTGATCATTATCCCCACATTTGAAGCAACCACGACTTGAAAGAGACCCTTTTGACTCAATTGGCTTCTTGTAAGATTTGTTGGTGGTGTTGTTAAACGTTTTCCCTTGTGGTTTGTTAAAGAACTTTTTCTTAAAACGTCTAGCAAATAACACTGTTTCATCTTCAAGATCCGAATCTTGTCTTTCACTAGCTTCGGCCTGTAAAGCCACCTTCTTGCTATTACTATCATTTGCCGCATCTTCATCAAGAGTAATCTCATGAGCCATTAGGGTTCCAAGTAGCTCTTGATAAGATAGGTCAGATAGATCTTTACATTCCTCAAGTACCGTCACCTTAGGTCTCCATCGTTTAGATAGACTTCTAAGGATCTTCCTGGCAATTTCCTCAGAGTCAAAAGTTTTTCCAAGATTTTTCAATTCATTAATGATACTAGAGAAGCGAGTGGACATGCTGTCAAGCGATTCATTGTGTTCCATAGAGAACAGTTCGTACTTTCGCATCAGTAGTGCGATACGTTGCTTTTTGACAACAGTTGTTCCCTCATAGGCTAACTCTAGACCATCCCATATTTCCTTGGCAGTAGAACTAGATGAGAAACGATCAAATTCAGTATGGGTCATGCCGTGTTGCAACAGACTAATAGCCTTTGAATTTTTCTCAGCTTTCTTATAATCTGCCTCAACATAGTCATCTTCTTTCTTTTCGATGGAAGTGCCTGTAGCCGTTCCAAGCATGATCTTATTAGGACCATTCTTAATTATTAGCCAACACTCCCAATCGTTACCCTTTATGAAATGGGTCATCATATTTTTCCATAAACTGTAGTTCTTCCCATCGAATACGGGACACTTCAGATGTTTGGAATCCATTAAAATAAAATTAAATGCAGCGGAAAATAAATAAAAATAGAAAGATAAATGGATCAGACTCCTTGCTGTAAGGCAATCAAGAGCACGAGGCTCTGATACCAATTGTAGAGTCTATTGATCGAATACGAAAGAGGGGGGGGGGGGGGGAATTGAGTATTAAAAACTAGCCCAATTTTCTGATTTATATGAAATGTAATAATTATTTGATCTTATGAATTAAAATCAACTAATATCAAAGTAAGCGCGAATAACGACATAAAAAAAAAAAAAAAAAAAATAAAGAGATAAAAGAGAGGATACAAGATTTTGAAGGGTCAGTTTCACACGTTGAAACCTACGCCCTATTCTCGATTAATAATTCTTAGTACCTTTCTACGGATTACAAAAATTATCAACCCACTCGTATAATCAACACTATGATTATAACTCAAGGTGAGTATCGCTAAATACTCTATACTATCTTACGCTAATAAGAAACTACAATATAACTCACACAGATTCCCGTTAAAGAATTGTAAGCTTATAATGATGTACTATTATCCAATAACGTATTTAACTCAAGCGATTGATAATAATTGATGCACGACTCTTTTGAAAAACAAACTCTAAAAATAATAAATATTTGCTCAAAGGTTTGCTTTAAAACGATTTTGGAAAATTAACACAATAAGTATATGTGTCGTGTGTTTGCTCGTGTATTTCGTCTTGTTTGCAAATAATATGTGAATGAGTATTTATAGTAGTAGAATCATAGTGGATCTAAAACCCTAGTATAATATTTAATAAAGATATTTATCTTATCATAAAATAATATTTGCTTATCTTTTAGAAATATCTATATCTCAAAATATTATTTGGTTTATCTTATAGAAATATATATTTATCTTTATATCTCAAAATATTGTTGTAAAGATATAGTAGAATCCTAGATTAGGTAAACAAGGAAAACAACCTATGGAGGCCGAAATCCATAGCTCACGAAACCCTAGGAAGCACGCAACCCTAGGTGGCACAAACACTAGGTTTCACGAAACCCTAGGTGGCTCAAACACTAGGTGGGCTAATTAGGTTAACAACAAATTAAGATAGAATATATTAGAAACCCTAGGTAGCATGACAACCCATAAGTTGTATTACTAACCAATAGAATCTCATAAATATATTCTCTATTAAAATAATTTGATAAATATATAAAAATACTCTTTCACTTTTGAAAACATTTCAAAACATTTTATTTCCAAAATCATGCATCAATATTTATCATCCAAAGTCATAGGCTAAAGCTATAACTTTGAACATAAAATCTCTCGAATGGAATAGTTATCGAATGACGACCTATACTATCTAATCTTCACAAAGATCTTCAGTATACGGATCATCTCTTTATCTTGATCACAAAGACCCTCCATCTCGAGTCTTGTGTAGTTTGATGTAGATCTTGTTTGAAGCGATTTTCTTTAAAGTTATGCCTGGTTAGCTATAACTTCCATCACTACAAGAATCAGCTGTTCCACCGACCGAATATTCCGACCGCTTCTAAAAACGGTCGCTAAAATTAAATAGCGACCGAAAGTAGTCGGCAAATCGTATTCGGTCGGTAATTTTACCGTCTGATTTTGCGACGGTTGGTATTTAATAAATTTCGGTCGGTGGCCATAAAAATACCGACCGACTATCTAATATTACCGACCGATTTGATAGTCGGTCGGTAACCTCTCAGACATAAAAAAAAAGCCCGACCGAAGTCCCTCATTATTTCTATTCACTCATCACTCTCTAAGCAAATACCCCAAAACCGACGCCTACCCTTCACCACTACCACCTCCCGCGGGACCACAGCCGCTCCACCGCCGGTGACGACCCTCCCCTAACCCCTTCCGCCGTTCCAGACTTGACACCAACCTTCAACGACCCTTCTCTCTCCTCTTGTTACTTGATTAAGGTATGATTTATTATTAATTTTTGTGTTTTATGTTGTTGGTTTAGTGTTTATATATGTTTTTTACCCATAATTGAAGTGTTAGGATTTATTAGTTGGTGTTTATTGATTGTAAATTTAGAATTGTTCAAGTTAGGGTTAAGGGTAGTGAAATTGGGGGTTTTTTTATAATTTGATTAGATGTTGAAGATGGGTATATGATGTAGGGTATATTTGTTTAGTAAATTTGAAAAACTATTTTGGTATTGATTGAAATTTGATTATGTTAGTATATATAATTGTTAGTATGTTCAAGAGGTTAGTAATTTGATAAAGGTATGATTTTCTCTTAATTCTTGTGTTTATGTTTGTTTTTACCCTTAATTTTATGTTAGGATTTGTTTATTTGTTGTTATTTGGATGTAATTTAGAGTTGTTTAAGTTAGGGATAAGGTTAGGTTAAATTGAGGTTTTTTTAATTTGATTAGATGTTGAAGTTGGGTATATGATATATGTGTATATTTGTGTAGTAAATTTGCAATTATTTGATTATGTTAGTATATGTAATTTATAGTATGTTTAAGATGTTAGTAGTAGAAATATGTGGTTAGTAGTATTCATGTTGTTAGTAGTAGATATATGTTGGACTTTGGTTGTGAAATTGAATGTTGGTTAAATTTGGTAGTTAGAAATTTTATGTTGGTAGTATAATTTGATTAGTTGGTTAAAATTCGTAATACGAATTAGTATTTAGATTGCCTATTTAGTAAGAATGTAGATTGTCTCAATTAGTTGTTGGAGTGCCTAATTATGTTATATTTATGTATTTATATAGATTTGTAATGAAGAGGGTTGAACGAGAATGGATGTATGAAAGGGTTGATGCTAGGAAGATGGTTAAGTATGAGTTTGTATGTGGGGTGAATAGTTTTCTTGAATATGTTAAAAGTCGAGATGAATTTAGGAATTCACAACTATTTAGATGTCCATGTGTAAAGTGCAAAAATTTGAAATACTTGAGTGAATTCGTGGTACAAGAACACCTTATTAGTAAAGGTTTTACGGGAAATTATTATGATTGGGTGTGTCATGGTGAGCCTTACTCCTTGAAAATACCAAACAATGTACCAAACACTACTCAATCTCCCATCAGAGGACCATATCGAGAGATGGTAATAGATGCCTTAGGTGACCGTGCATTAGAACATATGGAGGAACCCCCTATTGGTGAAGAGGAAACTCCACACCCTCAGTTGAAGAGTTTTTTTGATATGTTAGATGCGGCAGAGAGACCTTTATATGAGGGGAGCGATGTGTCGGTGTTACAAGCAGCTGCAAGGGTTCTTAATTTATCTTCCATTGTGGAAGATGAAGTCTTACAAGGTTTTATTGAAGGGGATGATGAGGAAGAAGATGAGGTGGTGGAGGTTCGTAGATTTGGAAGAGGAAATGAAGACTTATATGAAGTTGATTTTATAAATGATGATGAAGATGATGATGAAGATGAGGAGGAGGAGAAGAAGGAGGAGGAGGAGGAGGAGGAGGATGAAGATGAAGATGAAGATGAGGATGAAGATGACGATGAAGATGAAGATGACGATGAGTAAAATAAAGACTAGTTGTGTAATATTAAGTATATGTTATGTAATAAGTACATTATAATTAATAATGTTTTATGTGTCATCAATTATCAAACTCCTTTGTTTATTTGACAACAATGTTTAATTGCTAACATTAACTTGTGTATATTTAGTTTTGTTTAAGATGTCAGGAGATCATGGACGGGGACGGGGACGAGGACGAGGACGAGAACGAGAACAAGGTATAGTATTTAGGGACCCGGTGATAGAAGAGGGGGAGACGAGCGACGAAGAGAACAACAATGAGCAGGGGCAGACATCAAACGAAAGTACAACCCCTGCGACATCAAAAGAGTTACCTATTGATATAGAGCCGGGATTATTATGGTACAATTTCTTCTTTATAATTTCTGTTCTAATAAATTACACGTATAAACATGTTACATATCATTTTCTAATATAAATATTTATATAGGTTTGACGATAGCCAAGTGGTCCGAAGAGTTAGCCGTTCTTTCAAAAACAACTACGATGTCGCTTTCTTGAGCTGGAAAGAGGTTCCAAAAAGTAAAAGAGATGCGTGGTTTGCTAATTTTCGGGTAATTATATATATATAAACTTTTACTTTATTAATTTATATGTGTGTTTGTTTTTATAAGTGTTGTTGTTTTAATGTGTAGACATTGTGCAATTGGGATCCTAAGCATGAGGATGAGTGTAGGAAGCAATACAATGAGACGTGTAGAAAGCGTTTAAAAGACGCCATGTATGATGCCGGCCAGATGATAAGAGGTAAGAATCCGGTTGGCCCGGGTTGGATGCTTCCTAATGTTTTCAAAGAATTAATGGAGAAGCGGAAGAATAAGGCGTTTATCAAGAGATCGAAACAAGCTTCCATCAACAAGAAAGGCGGCGAAGATGGCCCTACTACACATCACTACGGGTCAATCAAAGCTGTTAAACATGCTGCTAAGATGGTAAATAATTTGAACTTATTTAAGTATTTGAAGTTGATAATTTACTTTGTTAGTGTAATGTTAGTGTAAAGTTAGTATTTGTAATTTGAAGTTAATGTTTGATTTGGTTTTATTAAAGGCGCAAGATAAGGGGGGTATAGCCCCTAATGCAGTGGAGCTATTTCTTGATAGCCATATGAGAATGGTTGATGGTGAGGAGCAATGGAGTCATCCAACTGCCCGAGCTAGATATGTAAGTATTACTACATTCGAAATTTCATTTTTACATTTGTGTTAGGACTTCCGATAGACGCTTTTTTATTTTCTAAGGACGATAGATGAGTTATTTACAACTTTCTTTTTGACAATGTAGCAAAATTTTCAAAGGATGATAGCCGAGCTTACGGAGCAAGGAATTCCGATTGACGTTAACAAGGTTTGGTACGATTCGGTGGATGGATACAAGAAGGGCCAAGTCTTTGGTTTAGGGACCGCCGCCTCACTATATTACACTCCCCCGGCGTCATCATCGTCGACAGGTAAATCTTCCGCCTCCCAACAATATATCCCGGGTGTTCTAACTCAATCAATTGAAGCACGTGAGAGGGAAGCCGAAGAGTTTAGGAAGTATAGAGAGGAGATGCAACAAAGGGATGAACTTTACATGAAAAATCAAGAAGAACTAAGGCAACAAATCACGGCAAGTCAAGCCGCTAGTATGCGTGAACGGGAAGAAACAAGGCGCCAAATTGAGGCCTTAGCCAAACTGCTTGAATCCCAAACCCAATACCGATGCAACAATAACATATTTGATTTACCTTATAACTCAAATAACGATAACCCCGGTGGAGGCGGAAGTGGTTTTCAAGTGTAAGATAGTTGGTTGTGTAAGACATGGTTAATTGTAATGTAAACTTTAGTAGTTTGTTGTATAAAACATGGTTACGGTAGATGTAAGACATGTAGCGTTATGGTTATGTTGGTTTGTTGAAACTTTAGTAGTTTGTAATGTAAACTTTAGTAGTTGTAAGACTTGTAATGTAAACTTTATTAGTTTGTTGAAAATTTTCTAATTTGAAAGACGGTTTCTGGTTTCAAAAAATTGTGTACGAATGCATTTGTATATATTTTGAAAAATTTGCAGGAAATATAGCAAATGGGGGAGAATAAGAAGCAAAATCACCCAAATCGTTCACAGTAGTTACCGACCGACAAGATGAATTACCGACCGTCTGTAAAACATTACCGACCGTCTGTACAAAATTACCGACCGATAGCCGTCTAAAAACATTCTGATTATTTATGGACTCAATAGGGCACCGACCGAAAAATGACCTTACCGACCGACCGTCGGTCGGTAATTACCGACCGAAAAAGGTAATACCGACCGATTGGGTCTTGATATTGACCAAGTCAATATGTTTTTGCACCGACGGATTTCCTATCTAGCGACGGATTGGTCGGTCGGTAACATACCGACCGATTATAAATCGGTCGGTACGTAACATTTACCGACCAAAGTTACCGACCGATTTTAAACGGACGCAAAGAAAGAAAAAACGGTCGGTGAGTGGTATTACCGACCAATTTTTACTATTTGCGACCGCTAAAAACGGTCGGTACTGGACATAATTCTTGTAGTGCATGTTCACTTCCAAAGTTATTCCTGAAGTTGTTATAACTTTGTCTCACAGACTTTATCAAAGTTATGCCTAACTTTCATCTTTCTTCTCATAATTGTTGCTAGCTATAATAAGACTAAAGCACACAATTACACGCATATGATATATCGAGTAAAACATATTATTACGTAAACACATGTCATTATCAAAACTATGAAATTGGTCCTACAGTATTTCTTCCACATCGATGTTTTCTCTCGTCCTTAATGGATTATGCTCTCTTCCTTCTATCTAAGTGCTCCTTTATCATCTAACGTCTTCTCCCCTTCGTGAATACTCTTGTTACTTCCCTCCTTCTTATCAATTGGTATCCTTACCTTCCTCATGTAAGATTTTTGTGGATGCCATACCCAGTTGTTTGTGGTATATTATACTTGGTCGGAAGAATTTTTAACTTTGTGGGATGTTAGTGTTGGTTAGAATGAATTTATATTTTGAGGTAAATGGTGTAGATCCAAGTTCACCTTATATTGATGATTGGTTGTAACTCTGAGGAAGGGTAGTAAGATAAGTTCGATGATTTTAATGCTTAATTCTTGCCATGACTCATGTGTGAATAGTTCATGGTATTTGATGGGGTAAAGTTGAATGAGTTTGCTAGGACTTCTTAACCCATTAGTGATTTAATCTTTTGATCTTAGGAGTTTAGTAATATTAGAGTGTCTTGAGGATCATACCTAAGTTGGAGCTAGTTGTTCTAAGTGAGAATATTTGGATGATACCTTGAGTTGTGAAACGCCCTTGAGACTAAGTGACTTCTTGCGATTTTCTAGTGTGTACTTTTGGGTATATGCTTGGCGGAAGAATACTTGGCTAAAATTCTTGGATTTAAAAATATGATATTATATCATTGTATCGGAGACTTGGTTAAGGTAGTAAGTCGTCATGATAGATTAAACCATGTTACTTAAGGATTATGGACATGAGTGGAATCTGATTAGATTTGCTATGACGGTGATGCCTTAGGATGTTGATGATGATGTTGTGTTGGGTGTTCTACCTTGTGGGCATAGGAGTTGAAAATAGATTTGTATGAAGAATTCCTTGTTAGTCCTTCGGTTTTGAAACCATTGAGAGTGTATCAAATTTTGGAGTTAAGAGAATGTTACTGTGCTTAAGTTGCAATTCTGCAAATGGGAATCCGTGTTATATGAATGGATGAATGAATTGGGTTGTAGACGATTTATCGAATCTAGGTGTACCTTACTTTGATGATTGTACGTGGTACGATGGTCCCTTGTAAGAGACCTTTGTAGAGGAACAATTAAGATATTTTACTATCGCCCTGAGTTTGAAAGGAGAATTTTGTGGTTTAAACCTTAAACGTTTACTCGTGCCATTATCCCTTTTTCCTTTCCATTCTTGAATTTTTTTGTCAAGATTGATCTTTAAGAAATCGCATGCTCGCATCTTATTTCTTACTCGGATATCTTCATAACTCTACTATCTGCTTTGTCTCTTTCTTGGCCTCGTTATTTTCAGCGCTCCTCTCTTGTAATCCCGTGCCTGATTTATTCTCGTGTTCTCCTTGAGATTCCTTATCGTTTCCTAACTCGTTGCTGCTTCATCTTTTCTTTAGTGGATTGGATATTCCGTTTGTAAGGATCAGAGAATAAGTGTAAAGTATTTTGGGGATTCTTTAGTTAGAATATGTGTATTTGGATTTAGCAAATTTCATGTTGTACTTGATCATGGAAAATAGGACATAAGCTCTAGGATGAATCCTAATAGTGATAATGTATCCTCCCTTAGTGGTTTTAGATTTGGAGCTTGGTATTCTAGTGTTATTTTGAGAATTGAGTTGATCATGATAATAGTTCGTTGTTGTTGGGTATTATAACGGTTGCTTGGGATATCATTTGGGAATTAGATGTCTCTATTTGGGGGATTCTAAAACAGATTTTTGCTTTAGTGTAATTAAGCCGGTACCCAAAGTTTGAGGAGTATTGTCATAAATGAAAATAGATTCATTTTGAGTTTTAGATGAACTAGATGATTTGAATGGTTGTCTGATTGCCTAGTAATTGGCCATTTGTGGTTTGGAAGTAGTAACTTTCTTTTATTCTTAAGGAATCATAGTTTGAGATTGAGAAATGTTCGTTGCAAGCTTTGGATAGTGAGTGCTCAGTTGTTAGGGATTATAGAGTTAGAATGGTGAACCCATTTATCTTGAGGATTAGTAACCACCATAGTTTGCTAATGTGACTGTTTATTTTTTAGGCTTCGAGCGTAGTAATGATCGAATTAAGGATGTTATGGCGTATTAAAGAATTATTATAATCTATAATGGATTGTGGATTTTACCTTGTCGTGAGATCTGGGATGAGGCTAGTTGGATCTTAGATAATTACGTTTGTTGCTTTGATTGTGATTGTTGTAAATAATGTTTATGGAGTTTGGCGATCTAGGATGGTTAAAGTGTAATTGAGGTAAATTACATTCTCTTGAGGACTAGTTTATTAGAAGAGTTAGTGATGTCAAATTCTTGTAGATCTTTCTGCCGACTTTATCGTGATCTTCCTATCCCTAAGAGTTCGATTTGTTTCGTTTTTGCGTGTTTTGTATATATTTTGTTATCGTGATTTGTGAACTTGATGTTCGGGTCGCTCTATGTACGTGTAATGTCTTGTTATTCGATTTTATCTTTGAGAAAACCTTCAAATTTCCATTTTGTATTTCTAATTTAACTTTTCAAAGAAGTCTAAAGATGGTTTGTGTACCCTCGTTTTGGAGAAAATGGATTTCTTTTGCTTTTATATTTGGATTTTGCGTTTGCTTGGATGTTTGGACTTGTTATTGGAGACGTCTGGTGACTAGTCCTGCACTTACTAACGCTTGTTTGATTTTCGATTTCACTATTTCGACATTGATTTGATCTGGATAATTAGAGTTCTCTTTCGCGACGGGCACTCTTGTGATTCATAAATAAAGTTTCGCACTTATGAAAAATTTCCTTAAAACTATTTTCGAGAAGAACCTCGTTTCATAAATGTGTCCCTTGTAAAAGTTTTCGTGTTGATTTTGAAAATTAATTCTTGTCTTTGATACTTTTGTTTTTAATGTAGGAAATAGTAGTGTAGTAAGAATGTCGATCTCAGGGACGGTTGTTGTTTAGAAGTGATCTAAAAGTCTACTAGAGTCTCTTGCAAGTCACAAAGTAATTTTGGGTTTGGGTTTGTTGACTAAACTAAGATAACAACAATTAAAAGCAATTAAAAACGACGAAAGGAGTCTAAGACGAGAAAGATAATCAAATAACAAGCAATAAAAGGAAAGTCTAGGATCGGTGGGTTCAAATGGGTAATTTGGGTTCTAGTGAGTCGGGTTCATAATTAATGGGTAGTCGAACTTGGGCGCGGTGGATTGAGATTCTCGATCTTACAATCCCTCCCATATACCGAACCAAGCTAGCTCTCGCGTACACACGGTCGATATACCAACTATATGCAAATCCTAACATATTCTGAGGCTATCGATCTTACGGAAATGTATGATAAACATGAATCATGCAAGTTTGTCAAGCAAGCATTTCATCAAACATATGGTATGCGAAAGTTGGAAGAAAGACTACTAATCAACAAATCAACCCGACCAACAAAGATTAACCCTCATTAAAACCCATTATCCCCCACTAATCCTAGATTAATCACTACTCAATCATACTCAAGGGAAATTCAACATTTACTAAAGATTGCAAAGGGAAATCAACAACAACAATAAACATTTTCTAATTAACAATAAGTAGATAACAAGAATTGAAATGAAAACTTAATTAAAGACAAGATTAAGTAGAGAAATTATACCAACTTGGAGAAAGATGAGAACTTTGATATAAATACCAAGATTTCGTCACAAA
The DNA here is from genome assembly GCA_022085475.1 of Heliosperma pusillum. Classification (NCBI taxonomy): domain Eukaryota; kingdom Viridiplantae; phylum Streptophyta; class Magnoliopsida; order Caryophyllales; family Caryophyllaceae; genus Heliosperma; species Heliosperma pusillum. The sequence continues at coordinate 4,307 of JAIUZE010034294.1, read as the reverse complement.
TCTTTGAATATAACCCAAGTTCATACACTAAACCAAGTCGAAATTACTAATTAACCGACTAATTTTCTTAATTATAGAAGATTAATACAAGATTAAACACTAATTCTATGAGGGTTTTAGATCTAGGGTTTCGTGCCCTTTAATTACAAAAGAGGGTCTATTTATAGGTTTACAAAATGAAGGAAAGATGGGCCTCGAGAAGCTTTGTGGACTGGCAAAGTCACGACCGTGAAATGGGTTTCACGGTCGTGAAACACGTCTCACGACCGTGAAACTCCAAGTCACGGTCGTGAGATTAGTGGCAGAGCAAGGTCTTCTTTGACTAACAAGTCACGACCGTGAAGCAAGTTTCACGACCGTGACTGAGCTTTCACGACCGTGAAATGAGTTTCACGGCCGTGAGCTGAAATGCTCGAAATTCTACTTCTTGGAAAAGCATCTCACGACCGTGATATGCCTTTCACGCTCGTGAGATGCTCATTTCCCTTCTTCCTTCGCTTGACTTAGTTGCTTCCTTTCCGATTTCGCTTGCCTTGACTCGGGAGGGCTTTGGCGCATCGAGTAGGGCCCCCAAGGGTATGCGGGGCCGCCAAGGTATGTCGTGGGTCCTCCGAATGATTCACCTTCTTCTTTGTTGATCAAAACTAGGTAGAAATCCCCTCAATTGACGGTTTACCTACAAAAACACGATAAAAGCGAGAAATATGCTAGAAGAAGGTAAAACACGTAGAAACTCTCCTAGGGAGCGTTAAAGGCAAGCAAAACGAGACAAAAAGGGGTGAAAATGTAGGGTGAAATGACTTTATATCAGTTTTCTACTCTCAAGTTTCGAGGACGAAACTTTTTAAAAGGTGGGGTGATTGTAACACCCGCAAATGTACCCTATTTGTATTTTAAAATATTATACGGATATTTTTCAGCGAAATTTTAGATTGAGTCTAGAATTTAATTTCTCGTGTCTAATTTAGAAAATCCGAGTTCGTTTTCGGACTTTACTCAAGATTCCGAGTGGGTTACGCCTTAAGGCGCTTATGGGCTTTTCCCATATTTTTCCACTCACCCTCCTTCTTCCTCAACAAACCACCAAAACCTAAACTCCATTCTTGTTAAATCTCAAAATCGTCACTACTCTTTCGTTACTCGCTCAAATTAACTAATTTCCGTCTTAATCTTTCCCTCTCATCGTCCTCTCTCTAAATTGGTAATAAAATTACCGTCTTTCTCACTTTTCAATTTATCCGTCTTTCTCAAAGGTGAATTATATTCATCTTTTGTAGTCTAATTGTAGGTGGAGACCTTCAAGACCTCGACAAAGACTACTACTTAGTAGAAGAGGACCTAGACGAAGATTGAAGACGCGAAAAGGTAACGGTGAAGGTTAGTAATCGTGTTTAGAATAAGATTAGTAATCATAGGAATTGTGTTGTTGATGATGGTTGTTGTTAGTTAATAATTAATATGAGAATTGATGATTTGTGATGTTAAATAATGATTGTTGTATGTTGAGCCTTAGTCAAAATTGTGATTTTCGTGCACTTTAGACACAAGCCGGCCGACCGGCAGCCGTTCAGCTGACCGGTTGGGGAGTGGCTGATGTTGAATTGTTGTTTACGTAGAATTTTAATATACAATACGTCTCAGCCGGCCGACCGGCGGAGTCGCATGCCAATATTAATTCATTTTCTCGTATGACTTTGGTCCCAGCCGGGTAGCCGGCAGCCGGTCCCTTTGACTGGCTGGGACACGCTGCATTTTTATTTCTCTTGAAATGTTACTATGGGTGCCAGCCGGGTAGCCGGCAGCCGGTCCCCTTGACCGGCTGGCACACGCTGCCTAATCAATTGCAATTCGTGCTTATGTTTTTCATTTATAATATTTCCGATGGTTCGTTTATCGTATAAATTTACGTAATGACTTTGAATATTAATGTTTTGAATATATGATATTCCATTCGCTTGTATCACATCTTTTGTGACGGTTTTTCATATATCCCACTTTGAGTCGGTTTTACACAAGTTATGGTTTGAGCACTATTTGTTATGTGCTTTGTACTCTCATTCCCTTGGCTACCTCCACGTTCGTAAGGCTGGAATGTCAGAACGAGGAGTGTATCCTTACTGCTTAATTGCATGTGTTAGTGGGCATATGACGACGTTGTTGGGAGGCGAACGCTTTGCGTTGATCGACCCGGCCGTCAAATGTTGTATACTTGCGAGGTGGTGTCATTGCATGTAGCGTAACGCTTGTTATGATGTTTGTGCTCTTTTCCGCCTCTTTCGTGAAGGTTGACCGAATTTGGGGTACTCGACGTCTTTGATTGACCGAGTCTTGGATGCGAAATGTCATCGCTTGTCGAATCGGAAAATGGTTTATTCTGAGAGTCTGGCCAGGTTTAGACTAGGACCGGATATTTATATTGTCGTCCTACCAGGAGGAAATTAGTCTACATATACGAAATGTATTGAATCGTGTATGCGTTCAGGGAAATGTCATCCTGTGGATGCGATTTTAATCATACTTGCCATGTACACGGTGCTAGTGCGTGTCATTTACCGTGAAAGATGTTGTCAACGTATTGTATGTTTGAATGGATGATTATATGATTGATTATTTGTAATCATTGGATGACTTGGCATGGTTTGTTTGTCGAGTCTCAATCTTATCAAACTTATGCCGCTAACGGTGAGATGCAAGCCCTAGTGAGTGTATGGTTGCCTAAGAGTATCATCCCCGAGCTATCTCTAGTATGATGGTTACGGATTTGTACTTCATGTGCTCTTATCTTTATATATTGAATAGCCTATTTATCCTTCTCGTATTTCACATGTATATTTATATATGCATGCTTCTATTTTGTATTTCCGTTTATGTACGTTTATTGTGATATGGCTGGGAGAACCCGGAGTTACTCCCCACTGACTGTGGCGTGCACGTTTTTCATGGATGAACAGGTTGCTTGCTTGGATGGATTTTGCTTGTTGTATTTTGGGGTCCGGGTGTGAGCTAGCGGGCGTTGGCCTGGATGAATCACCTCTAGACGTTGTTTAGCTAGTTTGCTAATAATTTTGATATTTGATACATTTTGAGAGACTACGTCTCTTGTAGTATTTTATACTTTGGTTTGTAATTATTGACATTCCTCGTACTTTTCAAATTGCATGTAAATTTTTTTTAAAAATACCGTATCTTCTGCTATATAAATCACATGCTTGTTATGTTTTATTTTCGCATTCGCGAGGGTTGTCACAATTTGGGTTTCATCCTATAGGTGTGAACGAAAGGGATCAGTTGATCATTGCTATTATACGACAATAACGTCAAACTCTAGTCAGCCAACCGTTATTGATTTACGTTAATCAACTGACTAATCATGCATATATAGTTAATAAATATCCCAATTATATTCCTTGATGAGATTTATTATGTGACACACTATTGTGGAGGACACCTACTCCAACAATATCCCACTTGTCTAACACAAGTGTGCGTCACCAATTCTCTTGTCTCTTTATCACATCTCCCACTGAACGCAAGGAGTCTTTCAGGTCGCACTTGCGATTGATTATATCTAGAGTGATTTTCTCGATAGGGAGAGTAACTGTCTGACCGGAAAATCTACCATAGATCTCTTTCTGAGCGTGGCCACGCATTTACAGTAACTACTCCTCGAGTGGCCTAAAGATGTTTGTACCCAACGTGGGTGGACAATTCCTGTTGATTCATCTACTCTGTATGATGCAGATCACCATGACCTAGAAGATGTCCATCGGCCTCCTTTTACGGCACGACCTAGAACATCAACCAAAACCAATCGGAAACTCCACCGACTCGGATAGACGGTCGCCAATCAAAAGAATCGACTCATAGGAATAAGATAGAAGACCCTGCCACGACTAGGCATGTAACAACCCGAAAAGTACCCAATTTTTTCTAGTAAAAATATTTACTAACACTTTTCAGCAAACTTAAGTTTTTAAAATAGAATTTATTGTTTCGAGTCGTATTTTGAAATTCCGAGTTCGTATTTGAAATTTCTGAGAGATTTCATGAAAATCCCGTTTTTAGTTATCTTTGACTTTTCTTGACTTTTAAGTCGTCTTTGACTTTTCTTGACTTTTTAAAGTCGTCATTGACTTTTCTTGACTTTTAAGTCGTCATAAACTTTTCTTGACTTTTAAGTCATCTTTGACTTTTCTTGACTTTTCAGTCAACTTTGACTTTCGTTGACTTTTTCCCGACTCGCCTTGTAATTTTGAAGACCGAAATTTTATTTAAAAAATTAATATTTTTAATTTATTTTTTTAATT